>JAWQRJ010005159.1:0-10459 GCA_033557515.1 Diorygopyx duplodentatus
AGTAAATTTAAATATTTTTCAGCTGTTAAATTTTCTTCAATAAAAATTGGTCCGATTATATGGTTGCCGATAACCGCTGCCCAAACATTTACTTTTTCTGGATATTGGGTATGTCTCACGTATCCAATGAAGATTATGTTCTGACCAATATCTACAGTTCTGCCGATTTCCTTCCTCATTCAACGTGAACGTTGATTCGTCAGAAAAAAGAATATTCTCACCTCATTTCTGTCCAGCTTCTGCATCATTTCTTCGCAGAACTGCAGTATACGGTCTGGGTCGTCTTCTCTTAGTTCCTGGGTAAACATCATTTTGTATGGATAAAGTTTTGCATCATGGAAGCACTTCAAAACAGTTCTATGACAGACGTTATTTTCCAGGGCAATTTGAAGTGCACTTAACATTTTATTCTCTTGTACATTTAATAAAATATTTATCTTTATATCATCGTCTACGAAAGTAGGCTTCCTTTTTGATGGTTTAACATGTCCAAGTTCTTAAATTGAATTGCGCATGAATTTTGAACACAGTTCCTTGTGCTATGTTCGGCAACTTAGGATGATTCTGGTTAAAAAGATTCGTAACTTCGACTTGACTTCTACACATATCCCCGTAACCAATCATCATCAAAATCTCCATTCGATGAGTTTCCGTTAAATATCGCATTGTTAATTAATCACAAAGGTAGTTTTCAACATACGATATTGACTGTCAACATTGACATATTACTTACTTACTCACGTCTATTTATTCTTTTGGTTATCTAATGATGTTTGTGTTTTATTGCAAAAAATACTGTAGAAAACCGAATGTGATAAACATTTTAGGTTTTTGTCAAGTAGCCAATGGAGAACACTTTGAAAATTTAATTCGCTAAAGCAAACAACGAGTAGAGATGTAGAAAAATATTCTTTGTTTCAAAACTGTTCATTTTCCCTATACTTTTGTGTTTTCATTAAATCTCTTTGAAACCATTACCTTTATCATTTTAAGTATTGTAGGTTGTTGAAATCAGATGATCACGTAGAATCCAAATATACAAAAATATACAGGGTATCCCAGTTAAAAAAATGACCTAACTATTACTGCTAATACATGGATCACTCTGTATATTGAAATTTTAATTCAAAAGACGTACATTTGAGAATAAAAATCGACCTATCTGAGCATTTTCCACAATTTTCTAAAATATCGCCAAAAATCATTTTATTCCATAATGATATGGAAAACTAAAGAACCATTATCTAATGATACAAAAATCATGGAATGGAATGCCAATGGATAATCCCTAGTATCATATAAAAAATATCGGTGTTTCAAAAAAATTAATTAAAGATGCCCTTGCGTGGGCAAAATTGCGATTAGTTTGAACTGTTTTGGATTGTTGCCGGCCAAAAGTTGGGATTGGTCAGATCAACGGGAGGCCGCAATTACTGTAGTCCTTCTTTTTCAACATTTTCTTTTATTTCTAGAGGAATTCAGATAAAAAGTATATAATTGTAATTCAAAACTTTGTATGAATTTGGTAAACTGTTGACGATGATACCAATCATTTGTGAAACACTATTTTAAAGCTTTCAACCCAACTTTACGGAATACCGTTAATTCGTGGTCCTTCAATATTTTTGAACCTGTGAACACAATAAGCTCTTTTAATTACCGAAAAAAGTTTTACCTATAAAGAATCCTTTAATATCCTACGAGTATATTACAAAATTGTTTATAAAATCGTTATTTTTCGATTCTCTTTTATTAAGAATGTGTTGTGTCCATATATTTTGATAGAAGTGTTTGGTAACTTAGAAAAATTTTGAAAATTTTAGAAATTTTGGAGTGTACGCTCCATATTCGAATATTTTTTTGTATGAAAGTAAACATATTATGCGATTTTGAGCATGATCTAGCAGGCTAGGATAGGCGTACCAAGGTAATGTCACGTATCTTTCACTGATTAAAACCCAACTATGTTACGATATAATTTAGTTTAACTTTATTCCAACTCTTTTCTGCTAAGAAAGTTAACATTTTCATTTAATGCTCGAGACTTTTAAACTTGAAAACACTAAAAGGCAACAAATGTCAGCACAAAATCGGTTCCATGATCAGTCATAAGAACGTAGAATTTTTAAGGAACACTTGTACGTTCAGTATATCAGTTTAAGTATCATGACTGATTTATCTCAGAATCATGTGATTTTTAATAAGTGACAACGATATAGCAAGCACTTAATACTTTCACGCTCTTAATACGAAATTATTAAGAAACTCCAATTAAGTTCCATCTACACTGCACTATTACAGTTTTCATTTCGTTCGTTATGAAATGTCGATGCATTGGAAAGCGTGGTAAATGAATTTCCCAATATCGAACACAATTATTCTTCATTCTTTCCGCTTGTTATCTTAATTAGTATCGTCGGTTGCCGTTATTGGATCAAATCGCATCTAATAGCGGCTTGCGGTATCGAAGCGCGTTAACCGGAATGACCATGGCGCCAGAAAATTACCATAATTAGATCAGATGTCAATTTGATGTATATAACCGCTTACTCGCCTGGCACAGCTACATCTTTCTTAATCCGCACTAATAACTAAGGATAGGTCGTCGTTTTAGTAGATAGGGGCCATCAGTATCATCATTGGTGATCGTGGTTCATAAATTTCTTATTATAACCGGACTCATGCATGATATAACGTTAACCGAACGTTCAGTTAGAAAAGCGTCGGCTAGTTAGACCATTGGGAAATCTTAATACTACCGCAAAGCCACAATTACTCGCGTAATTTAGCGTCAGCGTTATTGCGAATCTCGAAAAACCGATACGGTACACGTTAACTGTTGATAGGCTGTGTTTAGATAAGGTTTGCCATTTAAATACAACATTTGCAAGAATAAGGAAGTAAGTTTTAAGTTTGTACAGATACTGTTTGCATAGAAACATTAAAGTTTATACGATGATCTTTAAGTTAATAACCAGTGCTACTGTTTATTAAGTCAATAGTGTATTTAATAAATGTTAATCTTATCTCGGACCAACCCATTATTTCTGTTGTCCTTCATACGTGAAACATCTCACTTAAACCAAGTCATAAAGCCGTTATCAGGGATTTACGGCCCGCTCTGATTGTGCAACAGCGCAACATAAAAACACGAATTTTGTCTTCGGCTATTTCTGTTTTCTCGCATCCCGTAGAAGATGGCACTGGTGGGTCTCCTGAGGCTGTTAGTTGAGGATTTTACGGCGCGTCTGGTGCTTTTCCGGTGTGGAAACCCGTGCTATTACTTGTATCGTACACGTGACACTCCGAGAATGTCTGCCGGTCTATATTTCACCGTGTTATTTATTGGAGAGATCGGCATGCGAGTTATTTTTATGTCGACGATAGGAAAACGACCGAGAGAATTACGTACTTGGACTTGACCGGCTTTATCCTTATACAAAATCTTCCATATGGTACTACCGACTTGGCTGCAGTACCAGCCAATTATGGATTTAACGTCGCTAAGTTATTGGAGGGATTTACGTGAAAATAGTTTTCTGTGTGGTACTGAATAGGCGCTTCTTCTTATTCGCAGAACAGATTGATCTTTACTTCTTCAGCATATATTGTAAGCAAACAGGTATATACAAGTTTCTTAAGGAATGCTGTAATTATTAGCCATTCAGAGAATACATACATAAAGAGTAAAAGTCTTAGTACTCTAATGACTCCGTCATCTAGGAAAAATTACATTTCAACTCGATGTGAAAAACGATTAAACTGGTAGCCATTTGATTCGGTTTGGTTTGAGAACTTTATTTTGCCTGGTTCGAAACGTTAGTAGTGGACCATTTACGTCCGCACTTTATAATTACTGTACACAGGTGTCCCTAATCGGTCTGTTACAAGAACATAACCTGGATTCGTCAGAGTACTGGTATTAAATGCCAGTCGCAAATGCGAATAAGGCCTTGTTTATACGCCATTAATTGTAAGCACATTACAAAGGAGAGCAAGCAGCTTAGACTGTAAATTATTGCTACATCGAAAATAAGTCATTTGCTATATGGGTGTTATCCATATAAGGAACAATTCAGGACAGGACAATTTGCCAAGTGTACGTTTTTCTTTCTCCATCGTTCCTTGCAGAATGCGTTCACCAGACAGTATTAGACTATATTTATAAACTCACTAGAGTATCTGCTACGTCTAAATGTTGAATTATAGATTCACCTCATTCATTCCTTCCGCCCATGAAAGATCGAACATACGCAAATACAGAGCATCTATTTAATCACAGATCATAGTTTTTACACTTCACAGATTGTTCTTCCTTTCATCCTTGAACTGCAAAACTGTGGTGCACGGTCTAAGTGTGACGGAAGGAAATCAATAAATTAGTTTCTGTTTCACGTGATTTTTTTGAGACGTCTCATTAAATATAATGAAATCAACAAAAAAAAAGGACATGACCATCTGTCAAAATAAACTCACTGATGGTGAAAAAAAATTTGGGCTATTCAAAATATTTAACGTTTCAATTATTCAGATCGGAATGAAATTATTGCGGTGGCAGTTTTGGGTCATTCCCAAATTTATCTCATTATTGAAAATGGCACCTAGTTCAAAAACTTAACAAAGATGGTCCGGATCAATGGCTGCAATTTTGTAAGTATCCTAGCGAACAACAATTTATTAATCAAAATCTACATTACAATATCTGCTTTTCGTATGAGTATACATTTATGTTGGCTGGCGAAGTGAATAGATAGATATAAGTGTCGTTGTTGGAAGGATGCTAATCCACGCTGGGTTATTGACGCTCATACACAATATCCCCCAAAACTAAATATACGGACTAGAATATTTGGAGACATATAAGATAATTTAAATCTTATAATAACAGAAATTTTGTAAAACAACAACAAACTTTTCGAAAACCAAGTAATTTTCTAACAAGATTATATATCCCACACTACATTGTTCAAATTCGGTAATTTTTAAATGAATGTTTTTCCGGGCGGGGGATTGATCGCAAAGGTGTAATAATAACATTTTGAAGAGCTGCACTAGAAAGTTGTAGTCGAAAGTCGGCTGTTAACACTCGTGAAATGCTAAAAAATATAATATGACTGCTACATTCCTATCCCGCTTGTTTGCACGTCGTATGTTTGAGTGTGACGTCATCGTTAGACCTTGCTGTATGTGTTATCGCCTGTTACGAGTCAAAATATTTAATATCTACTAACATAAGTTTAGAGGGCCATCTGTTTTTACTTTCTCTCATAAAGTGAAAGTAATGCATTCGGTACAAAATTTTGATGCCGACATTTTGACATATATTGTATTGGACTATTCTAGACTAACGGTACCATTTTCAGTCATTGGTCTGTCCGTAAGCCTACGGGTCTGTGGTCAACACTTCGGTCATTTATGTAATCATTTTAGGCAAAAAAGCTACAAATAAATGTGTGATGCATAGTTTCAATTCAAGTTTCTTCTACAAGTATTTACATATATGCAGACCAACCCAACCTATTTCTTCTAATCTAGAGGCTATGCAACTTCAGTATTTTAAATGGAACACCTGTATATTATTACATTTTTGGGTCCCCTATGGAATTTATGGTCCGTTTTATTAAACATACATTAAGCCAAAATCGTATCGTATATAAGTTATTAGACGTTTTCTACAAAAAAGTGGCATTTGCTTAACATAGAGGTTAACAATACGAGTCCTAACCCTCATAGAGTTCATTTTAGCAAAAAAAATTAAATAGAAGTTACAGTATTAAATCTCCGCTACAAAGCGGAGTGATTTTCATATGTACAGAGTGTCCCATTTCTTCTAAAAATACGCAACTTCAGTTTTTTAAATGGAACATCCTGTATTTTATTATATTTTTAAATTCCTCGTGGAATATGGTCGATTTTATTCAATATATATGTCCAAAGTCGCACCGTTTAGAAGTTATTGGGCATTAATTAGTATGTAAGCCATACTTCCCTTACAGTTTATTTCAACGAAAACTGTTTCAAAAAATGTAGGATGCCATTTAAAAAAGTACTGGACGACGTCACAGTCGAGACGTAGATGACGCAAAAATTTTATAACCTATACCGAAAAGTGCACTTTCAGGTGAAAAAGTAAAATAAAGTAAATGTTGCCATGGTGTAAACCTGGATGACCTCCACTTCCATCAACCTCCAGAGTAGTCAAAAAGGTATTTCTCATTGAGTTTTGTTCTCTGCAAATCCCTTTGTGTCCAGAATCTAACACAGTTTGAATTCGTTTCTCCAACAGCTTTAAGGCTTTAGGTAGCCGGGATTCATGAATCATCAATTTAAAAAAATCAAAAAGAAATATTAATTTAAATGAATTATGTAAAATTTTCTAATATAAGCTTAAGTTGTCTGTACACGATGACAGAAGTCATCATTTTACGACAAATATTTACAATCTTTATTTGAGACATTACTACTACTGCACAGACAGCACTAATTCAGATCTACAAACTATAAAATTATTGTTATCTATACACTATTCACTCATTTTTATAATTGACTTTTGAATTTTTTTATATTTAATTTTTTGCATAAATATTTGTAATTTCTGATGATATAAAACCACAATATCAAATGAAATTAAAATTTATTCAAAACAATGAACTACAATTTTCCATTCATTAAAAATAATTCAAATTTTTACAATATAATACCTACAATAATTATATAATAACAATTGATTACGGTAAAAGAAATGTTTTCCCGATCCGTTTCGCTTAGGGCACCATCTGAAGACAGGTTGTTTTGGTTTTTGGACATCAATGTTTTTGACACGTTTGAAAGTCAGAGTGTCTTTCTGTGCGTCTTCTCAATGTAGAAGGCATGTACCACTGAAATTTGGTAACGATAATAAACTGAATACCCTGTATGCTCGATAATAATATTTCATTTAAACGCATTTTTTAAAAAAAAACTACCTAAAGCGAATCCTATGTAAATTTAACAAAAGAACCCTTTTTATGTAGTTTTAGTGATTAGTTTGGCGACTCATATTCCAGAGGAACATAGGATATACAGGGTGTGCATAAATTATTGAGCGCATTTCAGAGTTCCATAAAACACAAACACATTAATGTATTTACATGTTAAATGTTTTATTGACAAGCATATTTCAAACAGTTTCAAACACATTCAATAAGTTCTATATGAGCTCCATTTGTTGCACGTAAAATATCGAGTCTGTAGTCAAGTTCACGCCAAACGTTGCGGAGCATCTGAGCCGTTATTCCTCTAATAACCTCAGTGATTCGTCGTTTTAGTTCATCAATATCGCGAACGTGTTATGTCGGGTGATCGTGCAGGCCAAGAAATCGGTCCACCCCGACCAATCCATCGTTGGGGAGAAATGTTTTCTAAAGATAGTCTCTAACAATGGTACGCCAATGTGGTGGTGCCCCATCTTGCTGGAACTAAAGTTGTGGCTGACGATGTTCCATCTAAAGCACAGTCTCTGAGGTAAAATCCCATCGTTTAGGAATTATTTCAGACTTTTCGCAAAAAAACGATTTTGGCGTAGTGTAGTCAAAAATACCTACTTAAGCTCACCCAACCTTATAGTATTACACAATATGAACAATTTGTAAATTGATCGATTTTTAGCAAGGCTCTTACATTGTTAAACAATATCGCATATCACATATCACATTTATTTGCCCAAAGTCGCTCCGTTTAGAAAAAGTAGGGGTGATTAGGTGAGAGAAAGTCGTATGAGTGATCCACACCCACTCAGTTTTTTAAATGCAACAGGGTATATTAATGTATTTTAAATTCCTCGTCGAATTTTTTATCGATTTTATTAACATATATTTGCGCAAAGTCGCACCGTTTGGAGAAAGTCGGGGGGTAAATTGAGAGAAAGTCAAGTGAGTGAGCCACACCAGTTGATTTAAACATTGATTTTATTTCAGATTCTTGGCTACTGAAGGGTGTTTCCGACCTTTGACGTTTTAATATAGGATATCTCATTCATGGATTTCTTATATACTGAAGCAAGTGTCAACAAGTTTTGTGAATAGAATGCTCCACGTTCTACCAGAGTCAACAGACGATATTCTGCGAACAATATCTAACCAATGTATGTCACTCTGAAATGTTTCTAATTGCACGGGAACCATCGATGGCAAGTACATACGAATGAGAGAGCACCCAGTAACAGTGGATCATTATTTTTCAATTACAAGGAATTTCACTCCTTGAACAATGGTTATGTTGGCAATTGTTGACGCGGAGCGCAACTGCTAAAAATTTGTTAGCAGTTTATATTGGATCATATGGCAGAGAAGGTGATGTAGATAACTTTGGCAATACTTGATGAATGTGGAAGCATGTGTAGACCAAATGATTTCTTGCAGGAATCTGGTTGAAAAATAAATTAAGCAAAATTGTATTATTTTGCCAATTTTATTCATTTATAACAATGAATTTAAATTCCCTGCAGCGTGCCTTGCCTGGATCGAATGTTACTGTGCCTTATGTTCTTGTCGGAGATAAAGCTTTGCACGAACATTTAATGAAACCATATCCCACAATAAATAACTTCAATTATCGACTCTCTCGTGCAAAGAGAACGAAAGAGTACGCTTTTGATGTTATGTGTGCGTACATTCAATGAAACCATATCCTGCAATAAATAATTTCAATTATCGATCCTCTCGCGCAAGGAGAACGATAGAGAACGCTTTTGGTATTATGTGTGCGTACCTTAGAATATTTTTTCAACCAATTGCAACAGCACCCGAAGTTACTGACAAACTTATCACAAGTGCATGCTTATTACATAATATTTTATGAGACGCGAATTTACCACTCCGAAACGAATTGCTGGCAATAATAAACTTTCATTACCAACGCACAATTTATTACCATTGAATCGAAATAATGCACACCGGTCAAACACACGAATACAAATTCGTGAAAAATTCAAATCATATTTTAATTGGTAAGGTGCTGTGGTATGGCAAGAACAACATTATAAAAATAATTAAAATTGAATAAAATTAGTGAATTGTGATTATTCACTTGTTTTATGCAATTTCTCTCCTATTTCATTCCACAAACGCTGTTTCATTTGAGTTTTCCTGTAATCGATAACTCTCGTTTATACTTTATCTTTATGAAGTCAATTAAAACTTCATTATCTTCCTCACCGGACCAGGCAGCCACCTGTTGGTTTTCACACGTTTCGGTAGCATGCAGACTAGAAAAAAAAAACATATCTATAACACGGCGTTTACACCACGGATTTATTTGTAAAGTTTTAAATTTATATTACATTTATATAAATTACACTCTTAATATAAATACTTCACAAATAAATTTATATAAAATAGTAAGTGTTAAATGTTAATGATCATAAGTATGTTTTAATTAATTTTAGTTTCGAAAAACTACATTCTCCACTTGCAGCAGTTCATATCAAGCATCCATATATTTGGATATAAATTCTCTACGTTATGGTTTTTTTATGAAATTCACTACAGTAAGATCGTGAGCTTTATTTGAAGTACAGCGCAGTTTTTAAGTTCCTCTTTGCTTGATGATATATTGTTCAAGTTATACAGAATTCCCCAAGGTCCTGAATACTGATTGAAGAACAGAGTATTGGAGAGTTCGACTTCAATTTTTTTCCGGATTTTCAATAGGCTCATCTGCGGAACTGTCATTTAATCGACATTTTAGACGTCGAATTCTTTTTTTAATGGTTTAAATGCAGGCTCAACTTGAAGTTCTTCTACTAGCTGTTTTGCTGTTATAATGGCAGCTTTGAATGCAGTCCTTTTCTAGAAATTTCTAGAAATTTTCTAGAAATGTGCAGTTCCTCAAGAGCTCCGAGCATGCAGTGATATCGGTGGCCCTTTCATGTAGCATTTTACTCACAACAGTTATTTGAAAAAGTACGTCGTATCAAACAACTAAAAACCCAATGAGGCTGAAATCTGCTAACTGCTCCGCCAGTATGATTGCTTCGTGGGCAATGTCATAATGGTCCATAGACTGAGTTCTACTAACTAAAGTAATTAAGGCTTCATGAAGGTAACTAAGTTGATAACGAACTGCTTTGACGTTAGTGATTTTGGCTTCCCAACGTGAATCACTTAGTTTTCTTATGGTACAATTTTCCAGAGGATCTGTTAGTATTTTCCATCGCTTAACAGATTGAGAAAACAAAGTAAACAAGGTTTAAAGATCTTCTTGGCTTTCCGATGGTCGCCGCGTCGGTGAAGAAACTCTCCGTTGACGTTTCGCCGTTCGTTGCAGACGGAATCTTCAGAACTAACTGATCATCAGTGATTTTTCTATGATTTTAATCTTCTTTATCCTCATTTTAGTTTCTAACCACTTTTGGTAACACTTGGTATGGCATGAATTTTTAATGGTTCGGCAATATGTTTCCAGTCATCGTATCAGTGAG
>JAWQRJ010005160.1:0-10459 GCA_033557515.1 Diorygopyx duplodentatus
TATGTTCAAATGGGGTTTTAAGAATTTATTTTATTTTAGAATATTGTTTTATTATCCTTTTATAAGAATAGATTTATGTTCCTTTTGTGCAATCAACATTTAATGCTCATAACATTTGAAAGGAGATATTTCTCCTTTTACGTACATTTACGTAGAAATAATAAGTAAAAGAGCACCAGTTAGTACGGTAAGCCAAGCCCGACTGAACCAGACTGAACTACCGCATTGATGATGAAGAAATTTTCGAAGGTCCACCAGAATTAGAATCAAATCAATCAGAACAACCGAAAAAAAAGAAGTATAAACAGAAAATGTTTTTTTTTCGGAAATATGAGTAGCTTCAGATAATGAACAGATAAAGTATCAAATATGATTGAAATAAATTCGCAAAATATTTCTAAATTACCTTATATAGTATTATCAGAAATAAACAATACAAAATTTTTGATAGACACGGCTGCCGCACATTCTACAATTTCTTCTAAATTAGCTAACAATTATTTTTCAGAATATTTATGAAAACGATTCGTGGAACAACAATGCACGACTATAAATTATGTATGCCAAGTTTTCAAACTTTCAACGATCCTCGTAGCGTTTATATTTATAATATTGTCCTTGTGTGCAGTTAATATGATGAAATAATAGGTACTGATCAATTAAATTCAATGGAAGCCAGTGTAGATTATAAAAATAAACTTTTGAATACGAAATATAGAAAATACCATTTAAATTTAATAAATCTATTGTTAAAATTCCCCGAAGAACAAGACAAATATTTAAAACACCAACTGCGCATGAAAATAGACAATTTCTAATGAATTATAAACAATGAATTTGGACTGTTGAAATTCCAAATTCTTTAGCTGGGGCTAATAATTACGAAAATTAAATTAAAAATTGCCAATTTCAATGAATACCATATTCAAGTAGCATGTGAACCATTAGAATTAGAAGAAGTTACTTTTGAGGAATCAATTAATTGTCAAAATTTAACTAAACAAGAAATAACGAAAATATAAGGTGAAAATATTAATAAAAAAGAGACTCATTCCATTAATAAAAAAGCACGTTTAAATCATTTGAATAATGAGGAAAAAAGCTATGACAAAGGTCAATTTGGTCAAAGGTCATTTCAACGGGCCAAGAATAGTATGTTAAGAGGCTTTACTGTGGAAATATGCCACGATTATCTTGATGACATAATAGTGTTTAACACTTATTTAAAAGAACATAAAGTTAGGTTACAACAAGTTTTTGCTAGACTTAAACAAAAAGGAGTTAAAATTTCACTCGATTAGTGTGATTTTCTAAAAAAGAAATTAATTATTTACGTCATGTAATCACAAATCAAGGAATAAACCCGATCCCTCTAAAATAGAAGCTATTCAAAAAATCCTTTGAGAAATAAAATCAGGATTATTGGGATATTATAAAAAATTTATTGAAAATCATGCAACATTCCTAAAACCTACAAAATCCTGAGATCAAAAAACATTTATCGTTACCACTGATGCAAGTAATATTGATGTAGGTGCAGTTCTAAGTCTAGGTCGCATACACCAGGATAAATCCATTGTATATGCAAGTAGAATATTATCTAAAACCGAAACGAAATATTCAGCAGTTGAGAAAGAATTGCTAGCTGTGGTTATTTTTTCGCCCATACATTTATGGAACACATTTTACATTAGTTACTTAGTCCTTTATTATGCATTTATAATCTCAAAGATAAAAAATAAATAGTAATCAAACTTTAGAAATAACAGATACAATACCAATCTCAGAAGATCCGATAGATATTAAACCCAGATAATTGTTTATTTATCTTCATGATAAACCTTGTGAAGTAAATACACTTTGAAAATAAAAAAAAAGAAAATTTATAAAATTCATGTAAATAAAAGAAATATTACTTATTTTGTAATGATGAACTTAAAAAATTATTTGCGCAATTTATGCAGAAAACTTTCAAGAAGGAAAATTTCAACCAGTTAGATGTTAGAAAAGAACTAAAATCATACACGAAAATAAAATAAAGAATTGGCTTTAATTAAGAAATCTGATGTAAGCATAACTAATCATATACTATCAGAGAATTAAGACAAAATTATAGTTGGAAAAATCTGTATAATATGGTAAAAGAATTCCTAAATAATTGTGATCATTGTCAAGTAACTAAATAGGAACGACACCCTATTGAAATTAAACAAATTATAGCAGAAACTCCATCCAAACCAATGCAAATCCTACAATGGATCTATTTACTGTAGTTAAAACTTTTTCGTTTTGACGATAATTGTTAAATTCTCAAAACTGAGACAAGCATACGAATTAACTGAAAAAAATGCCTTAGTAGTAGTAGATAAACTCACTAAACACTTAAGTAAATTTGGTATACCGAACGAAATTATTTGCAATCAAGGTACAGAGTTCAAGAATAAATTAAGGGAAGATCAGTTCTAATTGCACAAAATAAGAATCCAGTTTACAACGTGATAAGTTAAGGTAAAAAGTTCAAATAAATGTATGTCCTGCTCGGGAAAGGGGATATATATGCTCCAAAAATACCGCTCAAAATTAATCTTCAATTAATATCTCACCAAGTCTTCAAAATTTACACACAAAATTTTGCAAGTGTATTACTATTAATAAAATTTTGTCTTTTCCTTGAACGAAAGGTTGCTTGCAAAGTGCAAACTGCAAAATACAAGGCAGAACGGTGCAATAGGTTCCAGATCTACGAATAATGTAGATGAACTCCGCAATTTACCGGTAGCTTTATGGTATGTGTAAGTTGATTTAATCTACTTTCAGAATGGAACCAATCATCTGTTGGTGCGCGTTCCTTTTGCTCTCTAAATGCCGAATAAAACTTTATGCTGTGTCAAAAAAGTAATGGTTATCGTTTGTAAATTCCAAAAGAAAAAAAATAGTAGCCAATTTGTTTCCATTATTCATTTGCATCTAAAACGGAACTGATAGGAACATACAAACTAACCGAAGTTACCGTTGACGTCATGGTAAATTCTACCGAGGCGAATTCTGGAACTCGGCCTATGCCAAACACAGAAAACTATCATGAATGGCTAAGCCCGGTGGTACCACTCCCAATTAGTGTAACTAGCGATGTTTACCATACACTTGCACCTTCGCAGTTCTACGGTGATTGTTTGTTAGGCAGCATTTAAATATATTAAATGTCCGTGCGACCGTCGAGGCGAGAGGTAATGTCGTAAAAGGACGACGTAAGTTCGATCGGCCGTATTTAATACGCGGGCATTATCGGTAAGCTGTCCAAATTAGTACCTAAGCCCCCTCTTAAGGTTGTTCTGTAAATAGCAAGGGAGGCTGAACCTGATTCACGGTAGAGTACGAATTAATCGATTGACATGCCCCGTTAAGTGATAACTTCCCACGTATTACAGCTCAAAGGCAGCGTTCCATTTTCACGTCGTTTTTTTCCGCCTTTCAACAGCAAGTCAGAGGAGGCATAATTAGGTTAAAATTCGGAATCGATATAATCAAAAACAGACGACAACAGAGTGGGCAGCTTTCAAGCCCCCTAATAATACAATTGGTTTACCAACTGTTGGTAAACCAATTGTATTATTAGGGGGCTTGAAACTGAACTGGGCGCCAGTTCAGTTTCTAGTGCCCAGATGGAGAACACAGTTTGGTACTACGCTATCCAGTTCTTAAATTGCTGACACTGTAGTTATCTATTTGCTAACTAACATAAAACTATAACTAACAAATCAGTGGTTTTATTAATAAGCAAAAAAAACAATAACTCCTAGACAATGCAATAATATACAGGGTGTTCCATTTAAAGAACTGAAAGTGCAAGAGAAAGCGTTCAAAATAATTACTTTCCAGTTTCTGTTCGCCGCTATTTTTTTGTATATTACATTTTTAGTTAGTTTTGCATAATTTGGACCATTTTCCAACCTATGTTGTGGAAATTATCATTATTCGTTTAGCATTATTATAAAACTATAAATAGTTATAAAATCATTCGCCAGCTTTCAGACTAATGGTCAAATCTCATATAGGTCTTAGTTTGCGAAAGCACTCAACAGAGACTAAATATTAGATAGATATTAAAAATGTATGATGTAATCTTTCGATATGGATTGCTATTAATAAGTGTGTTCGGCTTAAAACCCTTAAACTTGCGTGCACACCCCATACGTTCACCTTTCACGTTCAATAATCACTGAAAGTATTTTCGCTTATGTACCTGCAGCAGTACAGTTCATTTAAGGAGTGAAGTAAATTGGTATTTAAAAAAAAGTGTCTGCATTGTGTAAATGTCTGATTTTTAGAATCGAACGTTTAAAATAAGCTACATTTCTACTCCCTTTATATGAAATATAACGGTTTTATTCGTGTGGTTTGTTTTATTTCAGCGCTAACAGTAATTGAATTTCCATAATATGGAAATTCTCTTGCCCCCGTTATAAACTCACTATTTTCCTCCTTGATTAAAACCACTGTGACAATAATTGGTTTACTGCTGTGGTCGATACATGTCCACTAACCGGGGTTTTTCGAAACTATTAATGAAATGTCCACAAAACAGTTCGAATCGCAGCTGTTCCGTTCTCAACGTTTTCCCAGATTTTATTGGATTGATTGACCCATTCAGTTCTTGGAGACTGCAATATAATACAAGTTTGTTTGTATATCAGGGTTTCTGACGCTGATTTCGTATGGACGTATGGACTTAAGAGTGATTTTCTTGCCTTTAAAGTATTGATTAATTTTGCTAGTAAATTGTTAGTTAAAACTCACTTCACTTCATAATAAGTTTTCTTATTGAGATCACAATAAGTTAAATATACATATTTCGGGAGCCAAACTCTCATCATCTCTCTGTTCGTTAATAGTGCTTTAATAGTTTGTTTTCTAAAAGGTGGAATTGATCCAAAAACTGCTGTCTACAGTTTTTTATAAGGATTATTTTGTCATTTGTAACCAAACTTGGGCCAAATCTTTCTTTACTGCATTATATTTTGTTGATAAAATTAGCTTGATCTCCCGTCCAAGAGAAACCGTGATTTTTTCCTTATTTATTGTTTAATACTGTAATATCGCCCAGTTCATTTTAAAACCTTTTGTTTTTCTACTGTACACGTAAAATGTGCAATGTTCTTCAAATTTTTATTCAACTAACAGCCCTTATAAGAGAAACTTATAGGAGATTATTTTACCTTATTTCTTATTACTTCTATGTCTATGCATTATTTAACATAACGTAGCAATTCTCAACATCTGTATAAGCGTGAAGGTTTACTTAATTATACTTACAATTAGTATACATGAGATTGCCAAAGACTGGGATTCTTATCTCCACTAACTCCTGAGATTTAGCCCGGGCTAAGACTTTTCGGATACGGTGTACACATTATCTAGATAGGGTGCCATGAAACATCAATCATTGTGAAGATGAAGTGAAGACAACATTTCATCGTTTGTTTCATTTAAAGAGATACAATTTTCTTATTCAACCCAACGCTATTTAATTGTACCTAAATACATTTCTTCATGTTATCTTCCTTATTCCCTGCTAAAATGGGTGCAATTTTACATCGCGGATTGTAAACAACACGTCGTTAATCGTGATTTCGTTGTACTCGTAAAATTACACGAACAGTGGTATAAAACGATTTTCTTTCGAATGTAAAAATACACATATAGTCAGCGCAAATACGTTAATCGCGATATATTTTGCATAAAACCCATGGTAAATGTTTTTAAATTGCGTTAGTTGTGTCTTTACCATAGGTAAGATCTGAAAATGTATACAATATTTAGATCATTTAGAATCGTTTTAGAATTTATATTTAGAATGCACGATATGTCATTGCTTCTTCAAGTTATTTCGTTGTTTTGTACTAATTTGTATCTGTATCCCTCTTCTGTTCAATCAAAACTTAATTTTTCATTTAACCTTCATAACCTTCACTTCTCCACTTACGCATAAATGATAATTGGAAAGCTTGTTATATATACATGACTTTATTTCCCCCCTTTCGCATTGAAAGAAACTCTATATAAAATTACTCTAAAATCACATTTTTACAGGAGTTACGTAAAAGCGATGCCATACCGTCTGTTAATTTTAGCGCTTTTTGCCTGAGGAAATATGGACCGAATCGTTGCTATCTAATTTAGTAGTCACATATGCAATTATACATTTTATTTCTTGTGTGAAGCTGATAAACCTGAAAGCGTTCAAAATGAAAATGTTATTATACCATCGCACATATGTCTACTGTTTAGTGGCCCATTTTGCTTTATTTTCAGAACCTTCCAACTTTTCAACTCGTACTATATGTCGTAGAAGGAAGGGGAATGTTTGCAGTGGATAAAGTTTTTGAACCCTGTCCCTACAGTATATGTCCGCGAAAAATCTAAAATATGCAAAAGGTGCTTCAAATACATTTGAAGTACAAAGTAGGAATTAAAAAATAAACAAAATCTAAAATTCTTTTAAGTTCATTAATTAAGAACTTTTCTAAGAATTCTTAGCATGGTTAATCCTTAAGGACAGGCTGCATAAAAAAGTACATACTTTATTTTCTGCTTATAGATGTTAAATAAGTAAAAAGGTTTTGTCTTTATTCAAAACACATTTTACAGGTAAGAAGTACATACATATAAATGCTGAAGTAAATATACTTACACATAAGAACTATAATTAAGTCGACAAAGTTATCACTCTACGCTGAGAAATTTATTTCTGCGCAGAACACAAATCAATATCCAACTAATAAAGCCTCGAAACTAAATGTTGTATAAGTCGAAAGTGGCGGTATGCAATTTGCGTCCCGAATCTCGTCAGGGAATAATTAACTTTTTAAAAACTATTGCACCTGAAGCATGTTTTAATAATAATAGTACGCCGTCACGTACCTTGAAGTTAAACGAGTATCGTGTCGAACATCTGAAAAAACGCTTTACCACGCCAGTTCCCGTTTAAACTCTTGATTAAATACTGTTTTTTCGTATATTAAAGCAACGTATCCGTATTATCAAATATAAACGATTTAACTTTCCTGATAATTTTTTCGTGATTGTAGACAATAGTGTGTTTTACGTCCGCGGAATTATACAGAAACCAACTGTGCTATGACGTATTTCGCAAAATTGTACTCTTTGAGTGCGATAGTGTCGTAACCTCGGTCGTAAGCCTGCTCTTTTATTTACATTAGGGGAGATATCGGACAGAACCAGGCGATCGAAGAGGCCGGTGGCTGCTATAAATGTTAGATGCGTCTAAGGGCGTATGCATACGTATCAACATTGAATAGAAGCAGAAACATTAGTTTTTACTTTTTATTCCAGAGATATTTGCGATTGTCCTGTTTGGTGAAGTGGTGACATTGGTGAAGTGGAACATCTCATCAATGTAGATGTAGTCTATAATGCTTTCGTAGCGTGCAAGCGCCCATCAAATTTATTGAGGCACCTTTAATACACGCATGGAATCTCACCATGCGTCATTAATATTAATTAATTGGTAACTGATTAGCACGAGAAAGTTAAATTCGTTTACTGCACGACAAAGTTAAATTAACGATTTTATTTTGCATGACCGTTTACATAAAGGGAACAATAACAGTGTAGTTGTAAAGGGCATGTTTTACTTACTATACATATGCATTAAAAGATAATGCGTATTTTACATTACTTGACTTAGCAAATAGTTTACATTACTTGACTCGGCAAGTAGAAAAGAGTAGTTTTCAACAGAACACTGACATTATGAATTTAAAAGAATGCCATTTGCACTAAAGAATGCTCCTGCAACTTTTCAAAGACTAGTGGATAATATTCTCGAGGTTTACAAGAAGATACATGTTTAGTTTATCTTGATGATATTGTGATTTATTCTACATCGTTAGAAGAACGTGTAGAGAAAACAACAAAACTATTTACACGATTGAGTGAAGCAAATGTTAAACTTTAATTAGAAAAATTTAATTTAGACTGAACTAAATGAAAGAAAATGAAAGAATTGGAACAGTTAGGACATGTAATAACGAAAGGTAGAGTACAACCAAATCCAGAAAAGATAGATGCAATAAAGAGATACCCAGTTCCAAAAAGAAATACTAAGAATATTACAGAAAATTTATAAAAGACATTTGTCATGTTTGCAAACATGACAAACCCTTTGACAAAGTGTTGAATGAAGAAAAATGCAGACATTAAAATAAATGAAGAATATTTGAAAGCTTTTGAAAGATGTAAAGAAATATTGGTAAATGATCCAATTTTACAATATCCAGATTTTACAGAAAAATTCATATTAAGAACTGATGCTTCAGATATTGTCATTGATGCAGTGTTATCACAAGGAACAGTTGGAATAAATAAACCAGTATGCTATGCATCCAGAACTTTATCACCAGAACAAAAATATTCAACTATGGAAAAAGAACTTGTGAACGAAACTGTTTCACAACTATTGTTGTGACACAGCTTCGCCCATATGTGCGTGGAAGAAAATTTGCATTGTATACAGATCACAAACCTTTACAGTCATGCTTTTTGAAAGAACCTAATACTAACACTTATGGGATGAAAATGAAATTAGAAGAATGTAATATAGAAATTGTATACAGGGTGTCCCAGAACTTCGTGTACAAACTTGGAGGGGAGGTAGAGAACATCGTTAGGAACCATAATTACATAGGAAAGCATGGGCGGAAACGTCACCCTCACGTGTTAAAGAGACACAAAGACACAATAAGGCTACAGTAAAGCGTAACAGTGAAGCGTTGTAAGGGTCCGTGTGGGTTGTCTAAGGCCCACATGTGAGCGTTGAACACCCCTTCACGTAAGAAGGTTGCTTCATCACTGACCATAACAGAATTGGAAAATTGCGGGTCGGTCGGAATAATTGCAGACATCAAATTAATAAAATTGGAGCAGTTCTTATTTCCTATTTCTAAATAAATTTCTGTTATTGGTTAAAAAAAACTTTTGCAAAATCACACGCCTCGTTGGACAATGCTTGATGCAGAAATTCTCCTAATAAAATTAAAAGAAATACAAGTAATACGTAAGAATGAAACTGAGTGGGTCACTCACACGACTTTCCCTCGCCTAACTCCTCCATCTTTTTTTTTTGGAAAATAACTTCTAAACGGTGCGACTTTGGACATATGTATGTTTAATAAAATCGGCCATAAATACCATAAAAACGCCAAAAACTTGATTCAAAGCTAAAATTAACTACTTATACGGTCGACTATGCTACAATTAAAGTTAAGCAACCTAACCTACATGAGCGAAATTATATTTTAATGTTTTAATTTTCACCTAAAAACGGCATGTTTTAAAGAATGCAGTGTATAGTTATTATGCAATTTAAAAATGGGTTTAAAAACCATATTACCTACCATATGTTTATGAGCGTTTACCATTGATTAATTTGTGTAAACAGGAATTAGTGAAATATCGTTCAGTGTAAATGATGCTTTGTCACCTTGTTGACAGTAAGCTAACCTAGGTTTTTTTGTTGTCAGGAAAGAAGAGTAAATTTAAATATAAATGGGCGCGGCTAGGGTTGGAAGTGCACAATCCAGGTTTGTAGATTGCAAATATAGAGACCTTTTTCCAGCAGCGAGAAGAAAGGCATCTTCGAAAAGATGGGACCCGTGAGTGAACCTATGCCCGGACCATCAATCCACCAATACATAAGGTAGGAAATGGTGCAAACTAACTTGCACCACGGCGGTTTATTTTGACAATCATTTCAATAAATAAATATTGAATAAGTACTTTAAATTTAAAAAATTATAGAAACCAATACGTAAAGAATTATAAATTAATTCTAATTCAACTAATTTATTTTGCAGTTAATATTTATCTTGTATTTTTTCCACTAGGAATACTCCTTTGCCCTAGGAGGATAACATATACAAATTGGAACCACCCATATACCATCTCGCTATTCAGACTACTGCAAATGAAGGGGAAGTATGGACTGCATATCAACGAGCAATAAGGTGAAGGGGAAGAACTTTTGACATAGAAGTAACTTGGAACCATCCTTATACCATCCCACTATTTAGATCTAAGAACAATAACCATTCATCGTTCTGTCTGTCTCTTCATCCGTCTGTCAATCTGTGATTAACACTTATCCTATTTTTTAAAAAAGTTTCAAATAGAATTTTTATTGTATCAGTTCTATTTTCTTCTAGAAGTATTTTCATATATTCTCCTAGACACTATGCAACGTCAGTTTTATAAACACAACACTGTGTTTAATTCCTTGTCGAATCACCATACATTTGGCTAAAGTCGCACCATTCAGGAAGTATTTTTTACAAAAAGGTCAGGGGGATTAGGTTAGAAAAACGCGTGTGTTTCACACCAAATATTTTAGCTTTAAATGTCCAATAACTCTTAAAGGTTGCGACTTTGGCCAAATTTATAT
>JAWQRJ010005161.1:0-10457 GCA_033557515.1 Diorygopyx duplodentatus
CAATGTCGGGATTTTATTTACGACGATATTTTAAATGGGGCAAGATATTGGGAAATCCTAAGAACCGCGGTGGCAAACTTTTTAGAGACATTAACATTAAATGACCTACAATCGTGTTGGTACCAATTAGATGCAGCCCGGCGCATTGCACTGCTCGTGTGACTCGTGTATTGATAAATGACTTCGAAGTTAGATGGTTTCAAAAATTGGGTCCATGCAATTGGTCTGCAAGATCGCCAGACCTCACTCCGATGAATTTTTATTAATGGGGATACATTAAAAGCACTGTGTATTCTACACCGAGAAGAATTGGAAAATCGAGTTCGAGGAGCTTTTGATGCATTAGAACCGATTCAGATTCAAAATGCAACAGTCAGTGGAGTCCAGTCAAGAATTCTGATTTGTTTAGAAAGAAATGGAGAACGATTTAAACATTTTCTTCAGTAATTTATGTCTTAGATTACCATAAAAATAAGCTAAAACCATAACCGGGTATATTTATGACGGATATTTTTCGTGTATATTTCGTCCTGCACGTTCTACTTATTATCTATTGGCATTGTAGGCAATCCAACTAATTTGTAGGTAACCCAATTTACAACAAGTGAATGTATTGGCAAAGGATCGCTTTTTCTACAAGAGCTCGAAAACCCTTAAATAATCGGTAAAGGATACATTTTATGGATAGGGAAAACTAATACCGTTTAACGAGGATTTTAATTCTAAATTCGATAGGATTAAAATATTTGGTAGGTGCCATTTACAAAAAATCACTTTTTGTCATTTAAAATTTTCTTATTTCAAAATTCAATTTTGTAAGGGATGTATGTAAGAATGTCCAGCCGGGTGTATTTCTGAAAAGTTCGATGTCTCAACTAATGGCTATTGAAGTATGAATATTATCGCATAAGTCTAATTATGGAAATATGATTTTTCAAAATGTTGCTGCGGTTACATTTAATATCTCGAAAACGATTAAGTTTATGCCTGGTAAACCTTTATGAAACTTATTGAAAATTGAATGTTGATTAAGAAAAAACATTAAAATTGGTGTCATTCCATTTAAATTAACAAAGCTGTGTTAACTTCCAGTAGAACCAGAACCGCCAGCTTATTGAAAATATTTTTATCTTTTAGTTCTCTTCCTACCGTACTCAAATCCAAATTTTGCAGACTTCTAGCTTTATCCGTTCGTCATATATTAATGTCTAATGGACGGTCTACAGTAGACATCCTGTATATAGGCAAAAAAAAGTTTGATATAAAAGTGGCAGTGCTTCTGTTCTTTGTTTTTATATGGAAATCCATAACTATCAAAATCCATGAAAATCGACAAGAAATACTAGCTGAAATTAATTGCGTAAAATGTTCTAATATAAGCTTAAGTTGTTGTTAATAAAGGATAATTACACGTATGCTGTGTTTTGTGTTGCCTATGTATACAAACCTAGAGTAAGAAATAACTAAAAACATATAAACGACTGCCTAAAAAGAACTGATTGATCTCGATAAATCGCCCTCGATAAACTATTGTTAAATAATAATTTTTAAAGATTACGTATGGCAGTACTTTAGTAAATGTTTATTTTGTAATTTTTGAATTCATTTTGAGGATTTTAGAGTTATTTGTTGGAGGTAGTACAGTAGGATTATTATTTCATTATTCAAAAATCATGGAGGGGAAATT
Organism: Diorygopyx duplodentatus; assembly: GCA_033557515.1. Lineage (NCBI taxonomy): Eukaryota > Metazoa > Arthropoda > Insecta > Coleoptera > Scarabaeidae > Diorygopyx > Diorygopyx duplodentatus. Next base: position 1,688 of record JAWQRJ010005161.1, read on the forward strand.
CTAAGAACAATAATATTTTAACTGGGCACATTTATAGAATTTTGTTTTTATGTTTACAAATTTGCACAATTTTACAGTTGTAAGTGGTAACAACTAAAAAAATGTTTTTATTGTTACCTTTGTCAAAAAACAGAAAAAGGGCTCTTCATATTACAGATCTGCTTCATAGCATTTTGCAATCTACACAGCATGTCTGTGAGTTTGTATATATACAATCTACAATGTCGCATACTTATACAATGCGAAATTTGTCATAGAACATAAATCCCATGGTGAACATAGCAACCTTTTTGCGATATCACCCAAACGGCATTGTTTACAATTTTGTTGACAGTTCTTAATATGATATCCTCTGTGAAGTGTACACCAATAGTAATTTTACGTAATATCTAACGTATTACAGTTAGATTTTACGTAAAATTACTATTGATGACTTCTGAATCTTATGTCATCGCTAATTGCGAGACAAGAAATAATTTTGAAGATCCTATAATACCGATAGAAAGACCAATAATAGCATTCATTGATTAAATTTGTAATAATATAGACAAACTAAATAATTAAGTCTTTATGAAGATTGGAAACACAATAATTAATGAGTAGTAGGAAATATTTGGACCTGTCAGACGCATCGATATAAATTATGAGATCACGGAACAGTTTTTCAGTAATTTTTGAGTGACAGAACTGACAGTAATCGTCCAACCATAAAGCCAATAAACTTGCAACGCGTGACAGTTACGTCTTCGCCTGGTTGATATCGCATCGATATCGCCAAATAGTTGAAAAACAGTGAATTCTATAAGCTGATTGGTCATTCACCATGCGATTTATGTTGCATGATAAATATCGTAGTGTATATGCTCGAGGACTAAAATAAAATCACTAAAGTATTTTTGTTCGAAGAAAAAAACGTCGCCTAGACGGGATTCGAACCCCTGTCTCCCGCTTTCCGGGCGGACGCTCTAAACAAATGGGCTATTCGGGAATCCCCGCCTCTCTAAAATTTCTCTCTTAAACGATTACACCTGTTATTGCCGGTGCGCGTCTACCCAAACCTGTTTTCCGAAACTGGATAAAATGATTAAGAGTACCTTTGATTGTTGATATCATTAACTTCTCATTACAGAGAAAGAGAGACATAAGATTTGTGTCCCTGTCTTATGTCTATTATATTTACTTAGTTACTATATTTATTAAATAGATAATCTTAGCAATGTTATTTGTTATGATGAGTGTCTTATTGATCGCTGAATATTGATCGATGAGTATCTTATTGATCGATTGAATCGCTGTCTTATTGATTATTTACGCATACTTGTTTTGTTGTTATTTTGACTCGAGTAAAATACAACATACAAATAATGAGGTTCAACCTTGACGTTATGCATAAACTATAAAAATGCGCTCGAGCATGGTTAATATACACTTCTGCTTTTATATATCTTTTACTGAATATATATTTGGTATATTTGATCAGGAATTCCTATATTAAGCTAACCTAATTTTATTGTATTGCAATTATCCATTAAAATTTTAAGAACAATACTTATATAGATGGATTTGGAGGGTTCCTTCATTCTTAAACAATATCTATCACATAGCTTTAATAAATTTATGAGGAAAAAAGTATCGTCAACGTTCAAACGAGGCAAGAGAAAGTCATGTGATGATTACGCCAGATATTTTTATTCCACGTTGGAATAGGGAAAAGACCATACGTACATTTGTCTAATTCTGTAATCATTGTTTATCTATATTTAACATTTTAAATCAAACAAATCGAAAGTAAGCTTATAAATCAATTAATAATCTCTATTATAAATGCCGTACTTGCTCTATATTGCTTGAGGTATAACTCCACTGTCAAATTCAGTTAAGGGATTATTCGGTTAAGAGATGAACCATAATTCTGTCAACGATTTACAGCTGATTTTAATTTTAGGATTGAACTTTTACAGTATACTATATACTTCCCTTCATTATTTAATTGAATAACTTATTACATATCATATGTTTTTATACCGCATCTTTTTGATAATAATACCACCTTTTATACATTTATAGGGTTTTATTTTTTGTTGTTCAAATAAACCATAGCAGATTTTTTACTCGTTGCAGTTACTCTGTATTTCCGTAGTATCCTAAGTTACAGCACTGATCTCTATGATTAATTGCTTCCTCCATTGTCGTTCTATCATCTTAGTTCTCTACTTTTAGTTAACTAGTTATGAATTCAAGTTATGAATGAAACCTTCAGCAGCTTTCATATCAAGCAAGAAGTATACTTTTCTGTAATTTTGGAAATGTTAGAAAGGCAAGATTTTCATATATAGTGTGTTTTTTCAGGGCAAACCTTATATCTACGTTAATATTCACGATAGAATAAAAAACCTTATATAAAAATTGAATTATTTTAAAATTGCAATTTGCGGGAAATTGCAGTAGAATATTTTTAAGTTTTCCACCAAATTGTAATTTTAAAATAATTCAATTTTTATATAAAGTTTTTTATTCTATCTTAAATATTAACGGAGATATAAGGTTGGCCCTGAAAAAACACACTGTATAATAAAAGTATATAACAAGGTATATAATAAGAACCATAAACTCCAAGTTAAGTAGATTTAAATTAGTATATTGAACAACCTTGTACCGTATACTAAATAAATGATTAAAGTCAGTCATCTCAATGACTGAATCACATTGTAATTTTATAACACTGTATTTGTTGACTCATCAACAAATACAGTGTTATAAAATTACAATGTGATTTTATCTAAAATGCATTAAGATGGATAACATATTATTAAAGAATCGAAATTGAACAATTCAAGCATTAACCAATGAAAACATAAAATTTATCTTTGAAATATTTATGTCGTTACGAAATATTTCGTTACAAATCAGTGATTGGTAGCTTTAGAGCTTGCTTTACTCTAATGACGTTTATAACTAAAATATGGATAGAATAAAAAATATGGAACAGATATTTTATAAGTAAAATGTGGGTATTTCTCAGCACTTAGAAATACCTTTCTGCACAAAAAGTAAGTATACCTGATCATTTAATATCAATATTTATCTTCCTGTTTCGTATTACAGGTGACACGCAGAAATTTAGTAACGTAAATTAATAAATAAAACCAAATTAATCACGTAATTTTTTATTTTGGCTATTAATTTCCCAAAATTTTCCGATTTCTTGTCGTTTTGCTTGCCACCTCATCCAGGTGATTTCAATCTTTCTGTTTTACATCGTGTACTTAATATGCAATAATATGCATCATAACATAATTTCAGTTCTAATTTAGTGTTGTGTTTTTCTTTCCCTCGCCACGTTTGGTTCCAATTTTCCAAACCCTAAACTTTATTCATTTACCCGATTCAGGTTGTCCCTGAAGTTTTTCTTTCTTTGGCGACGGGGGTGAGAGGTCCTCCCAGGTCACGTCCGGGGGACAACAACACTAAATCAGCGATTATTTATCAGGCCGAAGGACGGAGGCGGGAGTCAGAGGCGCCCGAAATCGCGCGGCCTCCGAAAAAAAAATAGCCGCCCCCCATCATTTGTTACCGGAATTGTTGTAACGGGTCCCGGGGACCTCGCGCGAGTCCACGCACGCACACATCGACCCTCGGTGTCGCCCCGCGGCGGCCGGGGGGACGGAAGCGGGGCGGCGCCCCCCGCCCCCGGGTCGGTGGTGTCGCGGTTTGCATACGCCACCGCTCTCCTGCCGGCCCGCCGCCCCCCGTCCCCTCGGCGGTGGACACACGAAGGAGAAGGTTAAAAAGAAGAAGTCGTCTCATCACATCTCCATGGTAACGAGCTGGCCCGTGGTTGCTTTGCATCGATCTTTAAAACTGTATGTAGCGCGTCCCTCCATCACCCGGGAGCGGATCATGTATGTTAATGTGCGCGGACATTATAACCTGGAGTGGTGCAAAAATCACTGACTGAGAATGAATGTTTTTGGAGGGGTTTTGGGAAACTGTTGGCTTTTGGAAAATATTATCTTAGTTAATTTAACTATTTCTAGAATAAAATTTAGGGTAAACTTTAATCATTTTTTTTTCAAATGAAAATTTGAAGACAATGGAATTCTTGAAAAGCCTGTGAAGGAATGCCTGAAGATTTGAAGAAGAAAACACAGAGGAAAGGATAGTTGAACAACACAATATCAACACAATTGTATAATTGAAAGGTAATAAACTTAGCTAGATTATAATACATGTTGTAAACTATTAAGATATTTTTTTAATACAATTTAAAACCTTGCTCGCTAATCATAATAGCATATTTTAAGTCTATGACAAACTTTAAGTTATCAGGAAATATAAATTAGAACGTTTTCATGCTCCAATTTGGAAAATTTAGATGGCACTGCAATACCAAAGAATAAATATTTGATCTTATATTTATTCTTCAAAATCACGTCTTACTAACTATACCTGTAGAATTATCCTCGAATTCATAACATATCGTATTTATTCGATTTATTATGAAAATTTAAATACTTTTTCGCACTATACAATTTTTTTTTATTTTTTTTGCAGAAATGGCTATATTACGGACTTCGACCGTTTCAGATCTAAAAAAAACATCAAAAGGTACTATTTTTCGTGTTTGGTGCTCCATGTCCGAACCACAATAATAATTTATAATATAAGTATCGTATACGTATATTGTAAGATACGAATATCATACAATTTTATGTATTTTGATGAAACGACGAAGATCAAGTTAGTTGCGGGAATAGTTAATTAATGTATGGGGAGAAAATAGAACATTCTTCTATTTGCGATATATAAAAGTATGCGAGATTGTTTCTGGAAAATCGCCTTATACCACTATATGGACACATTATGCATTATGTATTGATAAATTTACTCAACTAATAACACTCCTTAAGAATGTAGTCTATCGTTTATAAAACAAATTTAAAAAAACACCGTTTTGCTTAGGATTTTGAAAAAATTGTTTAAATAAATAACCCTTAAAAAACCTACTTTGATAAGCGCTTAAAAACGTAGAAATCTCAACTATTGCATCCCAATTATTTCTTAAATGCTGTGTATTACAGCATTTAATATTGAAAGGATTTGAGGATTGAGAGACTTTATATTAATATAACTGATTCATAACTTCAGGGTATCAACCAACATAAATAACACAGGTCTGCAAAAAAATATTTTTTTTTCATCTGCATGGGATATTTTTGGTTACTTTTATGTTTTTTAGGGTGCTGAATCCAGAAATGACCCCCGTTTCCCACCATCACGTACAATATTGTTGCAAAACATGGGGAGTTTACATTACAACAGCACAATTGTGATGAAAAAATCAATATTTTATTTTAAGTAACTATGCACAATTTTTGCTATATTTGGAAAAAAGAAACAAAAAACTATTCCTTCATGACATATTTAATACTACATGTTTACTCTTTTTGTCTGTGAAACCTTTTCTTCTTCTCTTTGACGCTCCTTCGAACATGCTTTCTTCATCTTCTGTATCCCGCCTGAGCATCCAACAGAAATCAGCTAGCATGTTGACGTCCCATCTTCCTCGGTATCATCTGTCGATATCATGGACATCTTGGTGAAATCTTTCACCTTGCTCTTCACTATAGGCTCTTAAGTTTTCGAGACAATAGTCAATATGGAAGTGTAGGAAATGATCTTTTTAGCCCATCTTGCATCCTTGACCTACAGACGCTGTCAATACGCGTTGTACAATGGTTTGGTAGAGAGGGTTTGGTAGAGAAGCTCTCCCACGCTTCTGTGTCTTTTTCTGTGTCCCCCAATTGTTTTTGAAAAAAGGGAATCGGATAACAGTTTCCGTATGTCGGGGCCAGTGAAAACTCCCCCTTTCAACTTGACTTCTAGCACTGTTGGGAACTGGGAACACAAATATCTGAAGCATTCCCCATCTTTAGGCAGTGATTTAATAAACTGCTTCATAAGTCCTAATTTTATATGAAAAGGTGGTAATAAAATCTTTTCAGTTGGAGCCAAAGTTGTATTTATGACATTTCTTTCGCCTCGAAGTGACCAGTCAGTTTGGGTCCACTGGTGGATTCTGGCTCGAGTGTCCCACAAGCATAGGAAGCAGGGATATTTTGTGTAACCTGTCTGTTGACCCAACAACATGGTTAGCATTTTGAAGTCTCCAGAAACCATCCAACGATGTTCTTGATAGTTGATTTTCCCAAGAATCATAGACAAATCATCATAGTTTTCTTTCAAATACACCGAGTGTCCTAGAGGAAGCGATGCAAATGAATTACCCTTATGCAGCAGGACAGCTTTGTGGCTTATTTTAGACGAATCTATGAATAGGCGCCACTCAGATGGATCATATTGTAAGTCGGAGCACTTCATTAGCCCTTGAACATCATTACAAAGATTTCCCTCTTTGGAGAAAAACTGGGTGAATTCTTTCTCTCGGTGCCTGTACCAGGAGAATGAAGTTTCATGCAGATTTTTATTTTTCAGTCTTGACCCTAGCAATTCAGCACCATCTTTCGAAAGGCCTAAATCTCTGACTAGATCATTAAGCTCGGTGTGAGAAAATGGTTCAGTTCTCTCATCAACAGCAAATTATGAGCTAGATTCCTAGAGTCCTGGTGAGGTAATGTGTCTCCATCCTCAGAATCACTCCGGTATATATCATCCAAACTTGAAGGTGGGTGTGAAACTGGTATTTCTGAGTTATGAGGCACTGGGCGAATAGCTGAACTAAGGTTTGGGTAAAAAAAATTTTTTTTAGTATTATAACCTCTTACATCTGTCGAACAGAAATAGCAATCAGTAGTCTGGTTTCGCTGTTCACGCCACATCATAGGAATGCCAAAAGGAAATAACTTTTTCATACCCTTAAACCACAAACGAAGATCTTCCTCACATCTTCTATACACCTTGAGAGGAACCCATGGTTTGTTTTGATTCCCAAGGTTCAACTTGAAGTAAGTAAAATAAACTTTCTTCACAAAATCACTGATGTTTCTTTGTTGATTTTTCATAGTGTATTCACCACAAATAAAACAAAAGAGTTCTGGAGAAATTACACTACCTCTTGGAGGCATAGTATAGAACTAAAACACGTGCACAATCTCGAATGAATGGATGTAAACTGAGTTTCCGGTATGAATTTTGTATGAATCGTGGTAGAAGCTTATGTCTGTGTGTTAGTTTGTTCCTCAAATTCATCGCATTTTTTATTTGTATTTCTCTTGAGTGTCACTCTTAGAAATATGAAATTAATATATCGTTAATACCAGATTTCAAGTTGAAGAGAGAAATTTTATACTTAAATAAACTAAAAACATGAGTTTTGAGTAAAAATCTATAAGAAACAGTCAATAAATCATTTGCAGTTTTTTGGTTGCAGACATGTGTAATGAAAATATTATATACAATCAGTACATTATTACCGCAACAAATAAACATTTTGTCACTCTTATAACACATTTTTTAATGTGACAGTATATTTTTGCTAATGTTACAGTTTATTTTTTTAACTATATAACCAGTGCATCTTAACCGGTTCGACGCAAAGACATTTTGAGTTGAGGGTTAGGTTTAGTATCGTACCTGATTATACTTACAGGTACCATAAGTAAGGTACCTATAATCGACCACGGCTGCATATGATTGAGAAATACTGTGTTGGCTTTTAATTGGGAAGTTCTTTGGAAGTTTTTAATTCCACCAGTTGGGTTGGTGTTTCACTAAAATTTTGAAATTCCCCAAAACTGGACCCTAAACCTGGAACTTGAACTATGCAACACGTTTCGAGGATTCATTGTGATCCTTTGCAGTTTTGAAAGTTTTACTAATCAACTGTAGGTCCTAACGATTCTTATATTCGCTCATTACACTGAACTCTAGATTAATGACATAGATCATCTTAGACTATTAAACGAGCAATTATTGAATGCGTGTGTGTATTTTCTGATCTCGAAGGCGGCTTTAAGTTTCCGGCCGATATTTTCACGATGCATCGCGTTTGAAAATCGATAATTTTTGGCGTTTAGTGTGAAACGAAACAATCGAAAAAAGCGGGCCTCAACTCAAGGTAAGAGCACATTTGGGGGCAGCTTATAGACCGAATGCATTGAATGGATTTGAACCTTTTCGTTTAACTACAAACATAATTACGATAACTCGAATTCCGATTATGCTTACGACGTGAATTATCTATCAACCTGCTGCGTTGGTTCGGTGAAATAAAAAAAAATCGATCTCATCGATACGTCTACGCGTACATATAAAGATAGAAATAAAACTCATTATCAATGCTAATGACACATTTTATTATTTAATGTTTGATGTAAATTCTGATGTTCTTCATGGAAATGGAAACACCATAAACATCGCAAGAGAACGGACATATTACAAATATTATATAACGCTACAGAATTTTCGTAAACAAAACATAACTAGATTTTCAAATTGAGGATGCCTTTCATCAAAATATCCGCTTTTATACCAAGAGTATTTGAAAACATTGAAAATTGTTGCCGAGGAAAATTAATTATGAGTTAATGACTGTAATTTAATGATATAGCATTCCTTTTATGCCATGATTCATAATTAGAACTTCATCGAAATCAAAATTTCTAACATTTTTCCATCCAAAGGTCTATCTAAAACCATAAATATCTAAAGGCTAAACGTTGTTATAGGCATTCGCGACTGGTGTTCAATCTTCTTGGCTTTCCGGTGGTCGCCACTCCTGTATCATCCCTGCTGTATCACTCCTGTTGTC
>JAWQRJ010005162.1:0-10457 GCA_033557515.1 Diorygopyx duplodentatus
ATATAAATCTCTTTAATGTACATGTACCCAAATTTTTACGTATTCGCGGTAGTATGGTATATTATTACTATCATCAATCTGCATAAGAGTGATTTTAAAATCAGTACTAATATTTCTTTTGAAGTGAATGAAATACAAAAGTAAAGTAGTGTTAGGCAACCAAAGATACGCGAGATAGTAATATTATCTAGAGACCAGTAGCGGAACAGAACTAATTGAGATAAAATTTATTATTTATTGAATGAGTTTAATTATTTGTTGGATATTTTATTAAGTATTCAACAAATCATTCGCTTTCATATATAAGGAAATTGAATGAAGAAAAATAGTGTCCCGGAGCGGGGTTCGAACCCGCGACCTTCCAATCACTAGTCGGCTGCTCTGCCATCTGAGCTATCCGAGGACTCAAGAGTCCTCGGATAGCTCAGATGGCAGAGCAACTTCAAAATTTTGTGCATAAATCAAAAGTGCTACTGTTCATTTATGTCTTTTTTCTTCATTTACAAGTTTAAATGTGTGGATTCTTTGGACCTATGGATCTTTGAAACGGCATTTTTTGCACCATTTTGAACTTTTATACTATTTTCGGGCTATTTTTGTTTTCCACTTTGACTTACTGTTTCCTCTTTTACTTTCTACTAAGTTAGTAATAATAATGAGTAATAATAACTAATTTTAGCTAATCTTCGAGGGTTCTGGTCTATTGTTTTTAAAAATATACCAAATTTTAAAAGCAATAACTTTTGAAATAGTTACAGTAATAAACTTTTGTCTAATAATTAATCAAACATATTTCTACAGTTATTTGTAACCAAACAAATGAATGTATTCCCTATTCAGTTTTTGCAATTGCAGTATAGACGACGTTTCCTAATGTATCTTCTTTGCTACCTCGATGAATTTTGCATTGCGAGAAGAAATTTGTGAAATTTGTGAAATTTGTGTTTTTTATAACAATATGGCTGCTTAATCATCCCCGTCCTTTTTAGAAAACTTCAAGAACTTAATTTCAGCAGAATTTCTAAATGCCTCTTCGATTTACGCGAAAGTTTTCTAATCGCTGCTCTAGACTAACAATAAGTGTCAAATTCGTTCTTTATCAAGAAGCATCTCTATTGTAATGCATATAAAGAATCTCATACAATTCGTACAATTTATATCCAGTATTTTAAATCCTCGAAAACAAATACAAATTATAGAGGAACAACGAAATTATGGATCCACCGTGAACCAGGCTGCTAGAGGCTTTTCGACAAGACATATCTTGTCTGCTTCAACTCGCCATAACTGCCAGTGGATGCCTGCAGGAAAACGCACGCGAACTGGCAGTTTATACGTATTTATGACCTTGAAAAACTGAAAGTTACACGCCATACACTCCGCGAGCAAGCCGTCACACTCGCGACTCGCGCTTATCGCTGCGCCATCTATCCTGTGCAAGCGCACAATCGCACTTATATGTGCCTGCTGGCAAATTAAATCCACGGATGGCGGATCTCGCGGGAATCATAAACGGTATTGGTGTTGCGATAATTACAAAAGCGCGCGCTGTGCGTTCACTTAGCTGAGATGTGCGCAAATAGAACAAGAAATGAAGAGTGGATAAATCAGAAGTCGGGTTTCTTCTGCGTGTGGTAAGACATGATTGGCTTTAGAGGGAGCAAGAAAAGATATGCAGACAAAGAAATGATGAATGTTCTAATTTGCTAGATTTTAGTTGCATCTAACTTTCTTAGAACTGAGTGGTAAGTGAACGGAAAAAGAACAGGAGATAGGCCTTTAGATTTTTCAGAGTCAAGAAAAAAGCTATAATCATCACGTTTGGTCATAGTAGCACACTTTCAGTTATTTAATGTTTTTCTTGCATAAAGGAGTCAACGGCTGATTGTTGATTTACCATTTTCCCTACACTAATTAGCATCTTCGGTTCCTTATGATGCCCAACTCCCTTTGTGGAATCGTTGAATACTATACAAACCAACCTACTCCTCAAGTAACCCTTTAGGGGTAGAGTTGTTCTAAGAGTGTAAGTTTTGAGATTACATCGTTAATTTCGAATTTATTTACGAGTAACCCGGAAAAGAAGAAACAAAAAAGATTAAATTTATAAAAGCAAAAATGTGTGAACTTATCTAAGAAGGTGGTCTTCTTTCTTCGGGTCTTTTAAAATAGGAACTGAAGACGTATTAAGTAAAATAGGAACTAATCAGACGTCGGAATTGAGGTTGGGAAAATTTTGATTTACTTTTAAATATTCCGGAGCAAAGAAAAAATCATATTCCTCGCAAATTTTAACCCACATCACACTATCCATGATTGAAACAAAAGACTACACATCTGTCTGTAGTAATATTGTTAAATCACTCTCGTGTGATAAGTTGTAGTTGCCGTCAATTATTCATATTCTACATTGATAATGGCGTTTTCAAAGTATGAAAAAACGGATATGTTTGTTGAAGATACGTTGGATGATCTTCCAATTCAAGAGGAGAGAACTATTGTCTTAGTAAACGGCCGCCTTATTAAACCGCCTTATTGAACCGCCTTATCGTAGGGAAATTTTGGTTTATTGTTATCGTGTTTATTGGTTCCATATTTTCATTAATTTTTTTTGGAATTTATTGACGTACTAAATTTGAGTAGATTTATATTGACGTACTGTTTTTTTCAGAAAATCTTTTTTCTTTATAACTACTAAAGCACAAAAGATAATAAATACCAGATAAGCATATTTTGTTTTGAAAACAAAACATAGATCTTAATCATGGATAGAGTGATGTGGGTTAACATATGTGTGGAATAAGTTTTTCTTCATATCTATGAAAGATAAATAGCTCGAACCTTATATCATTGGAAAAGGGAAAAAATCAAGTAATTTAATAATGTCAAAATCAAGTATTGTTTCCTTAAAAAAATACAACTTTAGATCACATCTCGAAACTGGTGCAAAGTAAAAAATATTTTTTGTTATCTATCCCACAGAATGTTTTGATATCTACTAACTTTTTAACTGGGAATTTTTGATACGATAAATAATATGGAAAATATACACACTTGAAGAAAATGACGATTTTTAGTTTTTACAGGATATCTAGTAGGCTACGCATTTTTTTGGAAAAACAAAAGAAGGTCTGAACAGCTTAGATAAACACACCCATATTGTTTCATTTAGCCGAGTCTGTAGCTCTTACCGTTTCCAAAATACCTATGGTGAGCATCGAATTTGGGACTGCCTGTATAATGGAAGAATATCCAAGAGAAATAACAGAAGAAGGAAAGAAAATATGAGCAAAAGACCAACTTAATAAGGTTTGGAATCGACATAGAAAATAGAAATATAAGGGGGGAAGGGACAATGAATTTGAAGAAGATGATAAGTTGAAATACAGCGTGGAACAGTCAAACGGAGTAAATTCAATATCATCATATTTTGACACATGTCAAGAAAATTCCAAAATACGTCAATTTTTGATTTTGAAATGACATCATGCAACGTAAAAATTTCATCATGGATAGTGTGATATTGGTTAAAATCTGTGTGGAATAGGATTTTTCTTCATATCTATGAAAGATAAATACCTCGAACCTTATATAATTATCATTGGAAAGGGAAAAAATCAAGTAATTTAATAATGTCAAAATCAAGTATTGTTCCCTTTTAATAAATACAACTTTGGATCACATCTCGAAATTGGTGCAAAGTAAAAACATTTTTTATTATCTATCCTACAGAATGTTTTGATATCTACTAACTTTTTCCCTCGAAATTTTTGATACGATGAATAATATGGAAAATATACACACTTGAAGAAAATGACGATTTTCAGCTTTTACAGGATATCTAGTAGGCGACACTTTTTTTTGAAAAACAAAAGACGGTCTGAACAGCTTAGATAAACACACCCATATTGTTTCATTTAGCCGAGTCTGTAGCTCTTACCGTTTCCAAAATATCTATGGTGAGCATCGAATTTGGGACTGCCTGTATAATGGAAGAATATCCAAGGGAAATAACAGAAGAAGAAAACAAAATATGAGCAAAAGACAAACATAATAACATTTGGAATCGACATAGAAAATAGAAATATAAGGGGGGAGGGGACAATGAATTTGAAGAAGATGATAAGTTCAAATACAGTGTGGAACAGCCAAATGGAGTAAATTCAATATCTTCATATTTTGACACATGTCAAGAAAATGCCAAAATACGTCAATTTTAGATTCTGAAATGACATCATGCAACGTGAAAATTTCATCATGAATAGTGTGATATTAGTTAAAATCTGTGTGGAATAGGATTTTTCTTCATATCTTTGAAAGATAAATACCTCGAACCTTATATCATTGGAAAGGGAAAAAATCAAGTAATTTAATGTAAAAATCAAGTATTGTTCCCTTTTAATAAATACAACTTTGGATCACATCTCGAAATTGGTGCAAAGCAAAAACACTTTTTATTATCTATCCTACAGAATGTTTTGATATCTACTAACTTTTTCCCTCGAAATTTTTGATACGATAAATAATATGGAAAATATACACATTTGAAGAAAATGACGATTTTCAGTTTTTACAGGATATCTAGTAGGCGACACTTTTTTTTGAAAAACAAAAGAAGGTCTGAACAGCTTAGATAAACACACCCATATTGTTTCATTTAGCCGAGTCTATGCCGAGGGACAATGAATTTGAAGAAGTTGAAATACAGTATGGAACAGCCAAATGGAGTAAATTCAATATCTTCATATTTTGACACATGTCAAGAAAATGCCAAAATGCGTCAATTTTAGATTCTGAAATGACATCATGCAACGTGAAAATTTCATCCCTAAAGTCAATTCCTGTCGGGTGATAGTTGCAACCCCCAAATTTTAAAATTGGAAGTAGGAGTTTGTGTACATCGTTTGAAATATCTTTTCATTCTGCATTCAAAAATGTCGTGCGAATAAAAAGCAACTAAAAAGCAAAACGTTGACATTAACCCATAGATGCCTCATTTACTTTTTCTAACGTAGTAATGAGTATGGTTGAACCAAAGACCCTATTTGGCAGCCCAATAGGTATTTTTGCACAAACAGTCATATTTGTGGAAAAAATCGTGTTCGTTTAAATGACGGATAAGTGGGATGCAAATTATTTATTACTACATCTTGCTCGCCCGCTGCATCTTCATCTGTAAAATCATAACTTGCGTTTGTAGGAGGTAAAATTGCAATATCAAGTTCATTCATTGTTAGTCGGGGCGGAATAGATATCCTCCTCTAATGCATTGAGGTTGTCGTTGAGTGTAAACCACTGTAAAAAAATTGTAATCTAAAATTAGCTCAATTAAAATAGCAGAAAAACGAAGAGGGGCAACGTGCTTATAAATGCTACAGCGAGCGACAGCAGGCAAGCGAAAACGAGGAAGACCTAGATCAAGGCTACAGGAAGTGGTAGAAGATCAAAAGTTGGCTGAAATAAAAAAAAATTGGGCAAATGAAAACTGGAGCTGATCGATCCAAAAGTAGAACCTAGAAAGTTATTACCAGCAACACCGACAGGGTTGTTTTAACCATTATATACATTGTTATATTATTTTAACTATTACCAATCACTAGTAGTACTAGATCAGCTGATCTTCATCATAATATTTCATCATTTAATTTTCTAACAAATATATTTCGAGTATGTTTCTTCAGCAACTCTGATCTCAAGTTGAAAACAGTTCACATAGTAATAGATAGCTTTTGTGAAGTAATAACTGTCTGTTGAAATTGAAAGTGTCAACGTAAATACACATATGTATACGATCACTACATTTTACTTACACTCATTCTAGAAGCAAGTTTGCTTAGCTGGGTAATTGTACAATATTGACAATTTACTGCAGGCGGCCAGCGTAGAAGAAAAAGAGAAAAATTTTTGCAGCATTTTCACTCAATTGTATAAATACTTCGTTTGTTTCTCTCATTTTAAAAACCGCCGGACCCTTGTATAGTTTACGCGGCGTAACGTCAACATGCTACTTCAAAAATCAACCCCCCTTGACTGTATTTACATCGTCAAGATGGTCTTTTTGCGGTATGAGTCAATGGCCATCATCGAGGGCCTCTTTGTAAATATTGTACACTCCATCGCGGCAGTTTATTGTATGCACACCGGGCACTTCACAATGTCTTACCTGGGACCCTCTGGCCCTCATTTCTTTTTGTTGTAGGTGCCCGTTTATCCAGAATACCGAAAAATTTGTCCTGACATTTAGGGAACTGCCAAAACCAAGCGCTTATTAAATACGAAAGTATTTGAAAGAAACAAATTATGTTTTGTTTAAGTTTTTAGTATGTTCAACCAGAAAAAGACGAAAAAAATATTTTAAAAAGCTATCAACTGTTGTTGACAGCTTTGAAAATTGTATTGAATTGTGTAATGAAACAGATAATAGTATTTTAAAGGGTCATTTCCAACGTAT
This sequence comes from Diorygopyx duplodentatus, assembly GCA_033557515.1. Classification (NCBI taxonomy): domain Eukaryota; kingdom Metazoa; phylum Arthropoda; class Insecta; order Coleoptera; family Scarabaeidae; genus Diorygopyx; species Diorygopyx duplodentatus. Next base: position 6,452 of record JAWQRJ010005162.1, read on the forward strand.
ACCTACTTCAAAGCCGTTTTGTCACCCCGCTTTTATCCTGACAAAAGACTATCGTCCTTATTATTATCCTCGCCATGACAATCTACCATCCCATCTCCAGGAATCTATCATTATCCATTGTGACCGGTAGCTAAAGAGGTTTCAAAAATTGATCATTATCTAGAAATAAGGTAGGTAGGTACGTTTTAAATCATGTTAATCGTAAAAAGAAAGTGGGCCGGAACTGTTTTCGTCAAATTCTATAACCTCTCAAGGAAACAAATAGCGACAAATTCACCCGTCTTTCCGTTCACACTTTCCCGTTAGCGATTTATGCCGCTGGCGATTTCTAAATCTGATAAAAAACGAACGTCCCCCTAGCATTGGGGTGGCTGTAATGAGCCCTCTAGTGGCCGATCTGGCAAGTTATAAATTACGCACTCATCTGTTGGGGGCCCCAGCTGTTGCAAATGAATCAATTTACTGTGATATTCGTCCGGGATAATCTCGTTATCTCGATGAAAGTTTGAGGTGGTGCAGAACTTTTAGTACCTGTTATTGTATTTAATATGTATACAACAAGGGTAACTATAGAAGAAACCATGCTTATTTTCAGTTGACAAAAACAGTTTTGTAGTCATCTGGTATTCATTTATTTTAAACTATACTCTTTAACAAAACAATTCTATTTTTACAACATTATAAAGTTTATCATTCACTCAGTACGATTAAATAAGAAATAAAAAAAAACGTATAAACTCCTGGAAGTAAACATAGCAAAAATATACAGAGAAAAAGTAGAATCAAACATAAAAGATATCAGAGATAACATAATGAACAGTAACCTAGAAGAGCTCTGGAGACACATGAAGGAAATAATGTTAAAAGCAGCAAGAGAAACTTGTGGAATAGTAAGAAATAATAAAAACAGAAAGCAGACTAAATGGTGGAATGAAGAAATTAAAGCAGAGGTGAAAGAGAAGAAGCATAAATGGAAAATATACCTAGGAAACAGGACACAGATAAACTATAACATCTATAAAGACCATAGAACGAAAGTAAAAGAATTGGTAAAGCAAGCAAAGCAACAAGCATGGGAAGAATTTGGAGAAAGAATGGAAGGGGACAGACATGGAAATCAGAAGTTATTCTATAAAACACTAAAGACACTTAGAAAGGGTAAACAAGATAGAAACAGATATATAAAGGACAAGAATAGGAAAATATTGGAAACAGAAAAAGATATTATGGCTAGGTGGGAGGAGTACTTGATGAATTATTACATGAGAGACAAATCCACGAGGTGTCAGACGAGCCGGATGAAAGTGATCATGAGGCGGAGACGGAAATAGAAGAGAAGATAAGCGTCAACGAGGCGATGGAAGGTATAAGAGTGTTGAAGAGAGGTAAAGCGGCAAGACACGATGCAATAACGGCAGAAATGCTGAAAACCCTGGGAAACAAGGCAGTGGAAATGTTAACAGACATGTACAACATAGTATGGAGAGATGAAAAGATACCTAAAGAATTGGAGCTAGGAATATTATTACCAATACATAAGAAAGGAGATAACAGGCTATGTTCCAATTTCAGAGGAATAACCCTATTAAGCACAGTAGCAAAAACTTACGACAGACTTATAAAACAGATAGACAGTTGTAGAAGCCCAAATGAAGGAGTCACAAAGTGGGTTCAGAAAGAGAAGAGGTGTGCAGGACCACATGTTCACCTTAAAACAACTTATAGAGAAAAGACCACAAAACACCATGTACGTGGCCTTCCTGGATATTGAGAAAGCATTCGATAGCATACCAAAAAAAATAGTATGGAGAGGCTTGAAGAGAAGAGGAGTAAGTCAGAAACTCAGCAGAAATATACAGTGCATGTACGAAAACACAAGAAATTATGTGAGAACGGGAAATGCGCAATCAGAGGAATTTATGACCAGAGAAGGACTAAGGCAGGGTGGTGTATTGAGCCCAACCCTTTTCAATGTTGCATTGGATGACGTAATAAAAGAAGTGAAAGGGAGAATAAAAGAAATGAGCGTGGGCTACAGGAACATGGAGGTAGTGAAAATAGCAGAATGTGCCTTTGCAGATGATCTATTATCTTTGCAAGAACAGAAAGAGAGCTACGGTATAATCTAGAACTGTGGAATAGTGCCCTGCAAAATCGTAATCTAAAGATAAATAATGACAAAAAAAAAGTTAATGGATACGGAGAAGTGGAATATAGTAATAGAGCTGAATGGACGACATATAGAACAGACAGAAGTATTCAAATATCTGGGCGTAGAGATGGAAGGGACAAAGCGGAAATAAGTAACAGAACAGAAAGTGCGACAAAACTATACCACTTGTTAAATGCTCCATTTATATATAAGAAAGAGGGAGATAAGCAGGGAAATAAAATTAAGGGTCTATAACACGATTTACAAACCCATTCTAACATATGGGAGCGAAAGCTGGAACCTAACGAAGAGAATGACAAGTAAAGTACAAGCGATGGGGATGAAGTACCTTAGAGGAGTGATGAGAGAATCTCTAGAAGAGACAGTATACGGAGCGATAACATAAGAAAGGATCTACATGTAGAACCGATCTTGAAGGAAATAGATAGACTCCAGTTGAAATGGTTCGGACACATGGTGAGGATGGGAAACGAGAGGCAAGTGAAGAAAATATGGCAGACTAAAGAAAACAAAAGACGTACGACGGAGAGGAGTGTCTTGGAGCGAGGGGAAAACGATGGTAAGGGACAAGAAGGAATGGGCTAAATTTGTTGGTAAAATGATAAAATATTCGCCACGAATTATGGAAGATGACTCAGATAGATGAATAGAACTTTGTGAAGGAACGGCCGAATGAATTTAAACTACACCGCAATTATAAAAAAATATTTGCTTCAATGATGAGTGTACATTTTATCTCAACGGCATAGTTAATAAATTTAACATAGTTAATAATATTAGGTGATAGTATTATCGGACCATTATTTATTGCTGAAAGCTTAAATGGAAGCAATTACTTATATATGTTAGACACTATAATTGAACCTCTTATTGTTTAAGAATTAGAAACCGAACAAAATATTGACGGAAATATGACTTTGAATGAAAACCTCAAAACCTCTTCTTATTGGAAGGGAATGTCAAATAAGATGGGGCTCCAACACACTATATCCCAGCAGTCAGTCAATTCTTAAATGCAAAGTTTCCTGGGTAGTGGATTGAAAGAAGGGGTCCGATAGAATGACCTGCTCGGTCCCCCGATTTATCTCCCTTAGATTTTATCTTTGGGGAGATAAATCGGGATTTTACCTTTACCTGAAGTCAATAGTGTACAAAACACAGCCTCCAACAAGTGAAGATCTTCTGCGACAGATTATAAGAGAATGCAGAGCAATAAGAAGGGAAATTTTAAAAAATGTTAGAATGGAATTTGAAAATCTTTTACGAAATAATGGACAGCATTTTGAATATTTGATTAACTAAAACTGAAATAATTAAAAAAATGATATGCAAATAGGTGTTTCATTGTAGATTAAAATAATAACAGTTAAACCCATTATATTCGAAAACGAATTAATTGAATTTAATATTTCTGGTACAGGTGTAAAGTACCTCTTGAGACCGTTAATTTTAGGTATCACAAGAAGAGTGATGCCATTTATGATTTTAATGTTGTTTAAATTATACTTTTCATAAAAAATACGAAAATACGAATATTTCCGAAGAAGGAATATTTTGTACAATTTCGTTGTTTCATACCTGTCGGTGCAATTGTCTGCACACTAGATTGCGGTGAATTCACTACTTAGTTTAGTACAGTAATTAATACCAATTGTATACATACATAGTTACTTTCACTAATTATATTCTTTGCATCTGCTGAAACAGATATTTTTGTACAAGATTCAACTATAAATGCTCCGCTACTATTTACTAATAAACTGATGTGTAGACATGTATTTAAGACAGTGCATAATAGAGGAATTTGCCTAGTTGATAATATATGAACACTAA
>JAWQRJ010005163.1:0-10456 GCA_033557515.1 Diorygopyx duplodentatus
GAAAATAACGCAATGATTACGGTAATGTTATGAGGAAAGTTGATTAACCCAAGTGATAGTTTGAATCAAAATATAAGTAATAAGTTTTTTGTCTATCCGGCGCCTCCACCATTTTTTTGTAGAACGTTCCTACATGGGCGTATATTCCATTATTAATAAAGATTAACACGGTTGGTGTAATAACAAAATGAGAATGCTGTCTAGTGCATTTATGATTCAATGATCTATAACATTGTTTCAAACTATTTTAGGTTATATAATCACTGTATTAAATCCACCCTTCGCTTTAAGAATTTTGCCAACTTCAAATATAATAAATATGAATTGCTACTGTGGTTTTCACTATTTTCAGATTACGCTGCGGTTGGGTAAGTTAATGTTTTATTTGAACATATACCGAACGAATAACCTTCCCCAATTTTGGGGAATCCTCCTTTTGCGAAATTTGGACTGCTTCCTATGTTATCAAGTATGCTGAGTCCAAATCATTAGCCAGCAAAATTCCTATTTTGCTGGCTACTGATGGCTAGGTTTGCTGGCTTCTAGAGAAAAATGAGGTCGAATTAAACAAAAAAGAAGAATTTAAAAATCGAACGTTTATTTATTTTTGTTGTGAGATACTTATTAGTAATTGATTTGACTTTCTTAAAGCCTTATTCAATTTGAAACAAAAAATTTTCAAAACGCTTACAAAAGCCGTCGAATCTCTTTTTGCCATTTCGTTGTATTTGAGGGTAGAATTGCTCTTTAATTTTAGCATCGCTCAATTTATTAAAATTTTGTTTCAAGTACAAGAAACCTTCTTCTTTTTTGCCCATTGTTTTATAACGTTAAAGCACTTTGTTTTGCAAAGACTTTGTTTTCTGTTGTAGAAAAGGGGGATTTACAATTGATTTGACCAATTTTTATGGTGCGTTCAAGCCATTTTTTCACTATGTAGTGGACCCCTCATTTTCTGCTGTCCCACTCACACAACAAGGAGCAGAACTTAATGTAAGTCCCTTCGAGTCCAGTAAGCATTGCTACTACTTTAAGGTCTGTACAAATCCTCTATCTGTACTCGTGGTACTTGATTTTCTAAAACAGTATTTTCATGTTATCGTAGGTTTCTTCCATGTGGACTGAATGTACAACAGGGATGGATGGGTGTTGGTTACCATTGTGAAGGGGCACTCCTTTTAAACTGAATTTGGGCTGGCAATGAACAGCCTGCATTCCTCTGCATTAATAGAGAGATTTTAATTTTATGAGCAAATTGAACACATACAAGATTGTCTTGCATTGAAAAAAAAGTAGTACATCTTTCTCTCGTTTTCTATAGTAAGATATCCTCACATGATCTTCTAAGAGTTCATTGTTCTAATCTGGACCGAAGTAATTGAGCTTTGTATTTTGGAAGGTCTAAATCACGAACAAGATCATTCAATCGGCTCTGATTGATAAGCTGATGTGGCTGTATTTCGGTTGGGCTAAAATCACCTAGAGTTTGCATTTGATGAGCGGTTCCAGGTTACAGCGAGATATCTTCAGAACAAGCTTCTTCCTACGAACTGAGAGAATAAGTCTGGGGTTTTATTGATATGGGAAGAGATACATCGTGGGGAACAGGCCTCGTGGCAGTAGAAACGTTTGGGTATACTATTTTCTTCTTACTTTTAGGTGTAGTGAAACCTTTGATGGCAGTCATACAAAAATAACAGTCATTTGCATGATTTATAGACTCTCACCATATCATAAGAACAGAAAAATGCATTGACTTACACAGCTGACTGGTAGACCTAATCAGGTGGGTCCAACCTGATTTTGATATTGATTTTGACCTTTTGTTGATAGATAAAGTGGGATGGGGGAATAAAGCTGCTGAAACTCGGATAGAGATGGCGCTGTAAGCATTTGGCATATATGCGGTTCGTGCCTTAACTGCTCTATTTAATATCAATTTCTTCAAACTTCAAGCACAATGTCAAAAATCTAGATTTTTTGGTACTCTCAATATTGTTACACTGACAATGTACAGTTAATAAACAATTCAAATTACTTCAAATTGTTAGTGAACTTCAGTGTAGATTTAAAATCAACAGTAACTGCATGTTACTGATTACTATTCGTTCTAAAATAGTTATTTTAAGTTAACAACAACAGTAAAATATATACCAAATCAGTATGCACATGAAAATACTAATAGATCCTAAATTGTTAATATTTTAAGCGATGTTTGAAGAAATAGTCATTAGATATAGAATATAAAATCTAAAGCACTATAAGATAAAAGCAAGGTACAAATAAGATAAGATCATCAAGAGATAAAAATAAATATATTGAAAAGAAAAGAATCAACAGAGCAGAAAAAAATATATACAAAAATATAATATATATAATACAGGTATACCGTAGGTCTGTGTCATTTTCTCCTTCGAGAATGACGAATAAAATTATATTTGAATAAATGTACAATACTTGCTATAAAATTTAGTTCTACCCTGATGTCTTTTGCTAATTTGGGTATTTTGTGTACGCTTAAGGTACAAATTATCTACAATTTGTATGAATTGTTGTCTGTTTTCTCTGGATTGATCTGTCTTGCTTAAAAAAGTGAAGATTTTTCTCATTTTATGAACTATTGCCATCGGCTAACGATCTGATGTTTTTTTAATTTAATATTATGGTCTTATCGTCTGTTGTGTTTTGAAGTTATCCCACAATAGGTGTTTCTTATCCTTCTTGTCTGGGTAGTTTAGTATAAATAGAGTGGAATAAATAGAATTTTGGTCCTGTATCTAATATAACTGTTTCTTGTGTTAAACGAGTGTTATGTTTGAAAGATTGACAAATCGAGGATGGAAGTTATGTGCGTGTGGCTCGTTTGTTGTGATTTTTTTTGTTTTCTATTTTCTTAATCAAGTGAATCAAGTTTATTCTAAGTTCATTGTTTCGTTGGTAGCTTAATGTTTTATTTCAGACAAGATTCTTTTGTTTACCTTTTTTTCGTGTCTTTCACTGATATGATTTTAAAATGACAAGACTTGGCGATGTTTTGACTACAATATGAAAATGATGTGGCAGTAATGTGAGTAAATAGTGAGATAGTGAAATACTGACTGTCACTGCAAATGCATTTTGTAGGGAAAGAATGCTTCTATCTTTTTGTCTGTCGGACCGAAAGATAATGCTAATACGAAAAGTGATGGCACTCGTCAACTTTTTAAATGATGTTATTTTAATTAAAATTTGAAGTATGGTTGCAGCGGTTTAAGTCGTACTCATTTGATTAATTGTTATTATTACAGTTTTACAAGGTATTGACAATGTTCTTTAACAAAAATAACAATAAATAGTGAATAGATAGTAATATGGTTTAAATGTTATTGACCTACATGAGTTATTTATTTCAATGTTACTTCACGAATGATATATTTCTGGACTATTTCTCCATGAACGAAGATCGACAAAGGAGATTCTTATTTCTATTTGAATTTCTGGCACTAATATCAGTTCTTCCCGGCCTTTTTCTATATTGTTCCCTATGTTGTTCAATTTTGATTTATAAAAGTTTTACTGCGGTTAGTAATGCGGTTATTAATTAATGTAACATAAAATTCACTAATATACAGCGCGTACCATTAAAAAGTGTAATGTTTTTGGGTGTGTAAATATATCGTAAACGGATTACCTTGAAGCAAATAATTTATTGAAAAACACGCAGTTCATTATATAAAATCAAAATCCACAACGACCGCCATCAATTCCTTAGTTACACATGTGCAGGGCTTTTTTTAAGAGAAGCTACATGCACGAGCATCGTTCTTTGATTTATTCAAGGCATTTGACCGCGTTTCTCATGAAGTGCTGTTGGTAATAGTATTACAATGCCTCAATCTTACTTAAGTGGTTGAGTGCACTATGATACTTTCAATGGCAAGCAATCCAGAATAATTAAACATGGAGAAAAAAACAGGAATCAGAACCTAGACTAATTTTATTGTTAATCTTTATTAATAACTTTTCCTTTGTCTCTGTCAAATTCAACGAAAGTAGTTCGCTGACGATATTACAACTTTAAATGTATTAGACAGCATAGAAGAGTTAAACCTGCAGGTCTAAACTAAACTTTGTAAGAAAATTGATAATACAATCTTTGCAATAAAAAATTTGAAAGATAATATCCATGGAGACATTGATGGCATCGTATTATGGATACTTCTACTCATATATGAGTTATGCTATTTTATGTTGGGATAAAGTACGATGAATGTTGCAGAAATAAATTTGTCAAACTCAAAACTAATTTGTCCCTTCATTGTGTATATATTTATAATTATGTGTAAAAAGCAATGTGAACTCTTTCAAAACAAATGAGGACATTCATTATTATAACAAGAGTCACAGATTATGCGTAAGTTACAGTAATACGACGCGAGCGAGATATTGTCTAAACTACTACGGCATAAAATTCTACAAATCATATAAAACATCTATCTATAACCACGTTCAAAAGATGATTGAAACAATTTTTAATACGTAACGCTTTTTATAACTTCAACGAATATCTATCTCATGAGTTTATTGATTCCCCGTACTATTGGCTGGTTACTAGTTTGGGTGAACCCGGCCTGTATTATGTGTAGTTTATATGTAAAATTTGTTTTATACATTATATGTTACTCGCAGTTTATACTTACCATATTTATATTCTTATTCTGATAAAAGGCAATTCCCAAAACTATTTTGTAGCGAACAATTTTGTAGTTTCTGCCTTGCGAAAATACCATTGTATCTGTATCCTCTCTATATCCTATATTATTTATTATGGATTAAGTGTAAATTTTTAACACTGTGCAAATAATATATTGTGTGTATATTTAAACTAAAGGTGCAAGTTTTATACAATGTTCTTCGTCACCAATGACTGAATTTTTATTGGTGTACCACTAAAGGAATAAAATTTCAAAATAAGTGGCAAACGGTAGGATTTAGATATAGGGCAATCCAATCAATATCAGCTGATTTTAATATACAGAATCTAAAAATTAAATAAAAATAATAACATTCCGGTTAAAGTAAAAAAAAGGTTGATATCGACTTCCGATCTAACAGATAAGATCATTTTGTGAAAGTATTTTGCTTTAAAATACGATGAAGACCTGATATCAGTATCAGAAATTCAAATAAAAGACTATGGCGGTTCATTCAAACTTTATAACGAACCAGTTGCGCGAGAAGTCCTGTAATGTAAACAGATTGATGCATTTCCATAAAACCAGCGGTTTTATCACAAAATTTGACGTACATGACGTACCATTATTTGCTAGACCCAGAAATGTTAAAGAAGAAGAGCAGACACCCTAAAAGGCGGTCAGAAATATGCACTTCCTTAGCACTCGTTATTATAGAATTTTTGCAAAACACTTGTCCGTTTTGGGCGCATTCAGAAAGCATTTTTTTCAATTGCAAGCTAAGGTAATGTAAGCTAAAATTATTGTTGTTGTATTGTTTCGGTAACCGTTTCCTTTATCCTTTCTGCTATTGCATGCGTTCTTTTCTGCTTTGGATTTCCCCTCAGCATTTCAAGGCCGAGTCTTTTTTTGATGTTATTTTCTCGCTCAACGCTGTTGGCACCTTCGTAGTCTCTTCGGTTTCACATTTACATCGGAGCGGTGTTGGTTAATTTTTAACTTTAACGGTTGAGATGTAGAACACATATACACTTTATCACAATGCAATTTATCTTATAAACCACACTGTTTTCTTCTTTATCTTCACACTTGCTCTTAGTGTCCTGGTTATGGTAAATGCAGTTGTTAGTTTATACATTTCGAGTATATTATTCGTATCAGGAATTGCTACTTCTATCTTTACCATATTGGTGCCGCAATATTTTATTTTGAAGATAATTTTGAATATTTTGTTTAGAATTTTGAAGCAATATATGCAACAAATAATTTATAAATATAAATTTTTTTGGATCACTGGATAAAAAATAGCCGAGGACCAAAATTTAATTTTGGTCCTCGGCTTAATTTCAATAAAATTTCGGCTCATCTTCATCAAAAAAGATTGCAAATGCAATAACTACACATCCACAGCACATTAAAGATGAAATTAGAAACAATTTAGTAAGCATGAATCAAAAATATATTCAATCACAACACAACATACAAGAGAATGCGAAAAATAAATTTTACGACAAAACGCAAAAAGAGGCAACAGAACATGAAAAACAATCCCAATATAATCATCACTAATATCTGCATGGAATTAATAATACAAGCTATCAACAAATGTTGGTCAAAAATTAGAATAAACACAGTTTTAAACATTCATAAATTCTTATAAGGAGTCAAACTATGGTCTAGAAGGATTTTTGTATTTGGAATACAAAAAAACGATTTTATAAATAAATATATGGATGAGCTGTGCCTTTGTCAGCAACACTAGCCAACTTGACAATGGAATATGCAGAAAGTAGATGTTTAGAAAAATTAGATGAATTACCAACTTTTTATTTTAGATACTTTGATGACATTTTAACCACATTTTGATGGTAGATCAAAGTTCACGATTGAAGTAGAAACCATAAATAAATCAATAGCTTCTTAGACTCATAACAAGAAAAGACGACAACACATTCTCCATCAATTGGTACCAAAAAAGTACACACAGCCTGAGATACATGCATTACCACTACAATCGCCCAAAAACACAAAAACTAAACATACTAAAAACATAATACAAAGCCCTCAAAATTTCGCGTATACAATATCTCGACACCAATATGACAAAGATAGAAAAAAACTCTACTAGGTATACATAGAAAAATGTATCGTGGAATTAAGCAATTAGTAAATTACCATAAACATATTTTAAATATATGTTGAATATAAATACATCTTCACTACAATACTACATTTTTTGAACGTGGAGCGGTCTAAATACGGTTCTTATAGCATCATAGCTATACTTTCAACTATAGCTAACTTGTAGTAAATAAGTGTTTTTAAAAACATTTCTAACTTTCAACTAAGTATATATATAAGATTAGCTGACGCCTGGTTCAGTTGAAAATCATCAAAATTGTCATCTGTCACTAATTTTCAAGATGGTACCTCTAGGGTTAAGTTATAAAGATGCTAGTCTATGCTTTAATCACAAAAAGATTATAGCCTACTTAGGCTTCTTCAGGAGGATGTATAGTGTTAAGCAGACTGCGGGTCACCTAAATCCGTAGTGTGCGTGGCCGTAATTAAAGTGATTATCCATAACTGAATTCTCATGATAGTACTATTGAATTATCATAGACAATAGTTCATATATCAAATTGCATAAGTGTGAATTTGATGCGCCCTTTAGATATAGCGTTTCATATTTTGCACCTCTTTAACTATCTTAGTTACTGCCATTCAATTGAATGGTAATATGGCTTTACTTTAACTTAAATGCAACCACCGTTCCCATATATGTTGCGTAGCTTTATTAGTTTTGTTTCTTGACCAGTTACGAATAGATAACGTGCATTGTAACAGCTTATCGTCTATTCTATCTTTAACGTCGTATTTCAAAGCCCAGAATCCCCGCTATGTTTCAGTTTAACAGTGCAACCCGTTTTTCGGTAGTCCCCTATTCCCTAAACAGTTCTTGTGTGCCGGTTCAAATTCTGAACACGTCCCTGCATAAATTATTTGGTGAAAGGATATCCCTTAATTTGATTAATGACCGCCTTAAGCTAACGGGCACCTAACTTGGCCAGAACGTTATGTAAACTATCTACGCCGTTTATTACATAAATACACAACTTTGTATATTATTGTACATTATTTACTTGCAATGCCCTGAATTTCGTGTGTTTCAAGTTTTCACAATATGATTATTTCGTGAATGATTGGAAGTAAAAACAATATGGTGCTTTATAAATAATTTTTCAATTACACCTGTCGGAATACAGTCCTTAGCTTCAATTGGGAATGAATTGTAATATCACTCTCAAATAAGATAAATATGGCAAAAATATTACACAGCTAAATTTGGATATAACCTTTTAAAATTTAAAATATCGATTATCCTGAGGACTCAATTAATATGAGCCTTCAGATAAGCACCATCTCGTTTCAAACTTTCAAAGGTGTACGCGTTTCATCGCCAGCGAAATACAATTTATCTCCCAGCCTTTGTAACTTCTTTCGGCAGACAGCTTAGACAGCAAAAAAGGCCGATTTTAGCCAACTTTGTATTAATCAAATTAAGATAAGCCGATCGGGTAATTTTTGCTCGCAAAGTTCGACTAAGACTTGCTGATTACCAAAAGTGCCGTTCACAAAAGGCCTTAACGTCCCCCCAAAGGCAAAAGTTGATGATCACCGACAAAATTAATACATTCCATAATTAATGACCTAATTTTTTAATTTGTGTTGTTACAGGATCCACTCATCTTCCAAACGAGGTACAATCAAAAACATCAACCATGCACAACACTAATGGCAAAATTATCAGAGCTGTTACTACAGCAACCTTAAATAACAACGCCGCGACGAATGGCGAATTGAATGGCAACAGCATTATATTTCTGCGTGGTACCAAAACGGAGAACAGCCACTTGTTGCTGAGAACGGACACGTTGGCTTCGTCAAGTGCGAAAGCCAACTTGGTTTTGGAAGATAGCGATGGGAAACTGAGTCAAATATTCATCCAACAACGCGATTTGACAGACGGAGTTATTTTGCAGTCGGTCAAACGACTGGGCGCGGGAACTCCGATATTGTTGCTAAGTGGGAACGATAACGGCAACGGACATATACTGATTCAAGCTGCAGCTGCTGATGACCATCCAACTACGACTGTTGAGTTCACTGAGGAAACACCTGGAGATAACATCTTGGTTCAAGCTTTGGAAGGGTTGCAAGATGAACCTACTGCGAGGAATGCGTCAACACCATTGGGATCAGGTAGGCTTTAATATTGTTATATTGCTCACCTATTAACTAATTCTTAAATATCTAGTCAAAAAATATCTATCTCTTCAGCGATTCTATCAATTCTATCTTCAGCAGCCAATTTATTTTAAACATTTACATTAGTTATTCAATGTCGATTCCATAATGTTAATGTTAAACTGCTCTGATTAAACTGCTTCTACTGGACCAATCAATCGACTTTCTGCACAACTAAAACTATTTACAGATTACAAAAGTACTACTATATTACTATAGTTATGTGCACTAAATATTAACACCAAAATTTATCTTGAAACTGACTATTATTTTTCTTTGGATTCCTCTTGATTCAAGGTGAACAGTTGAAAACAAATCAGAGCAACTGCACTTATAAACCAACAGCCTTATGAAACCATACTCGTTTACCACCTATTAGGTTCTACTATTAACTATTAACATGAAGACAGTTTTTACATCCTTTATCCCTTCTATATGGCTTTTCGCAAAGTAATGTTTATAAATAAACCACGTACCGATCCAATAAACCCGTTACAACCCAATTGTAGTAATATTTGTCAGATATGTGTACTTGCTTACATATCTGACAAATATTACTACAATTGGGACAAATATTACTACAATATTACTACACGCTCAACTAACAGTCTACACTTACAACATCACAGTCCGCGCTACGAAGGCTTATGGGCAGAATACAATCCACGTGTGATTTGATTTTGCGCTAGTTTATAGGACCTCCATTGCTACAGTACAAATTCTAAATGCCAGGAATATTGCAGAACGCGGAGGACATTTCGGACATTTATTTAATTACTTTTTTGCTTTTAATTTAGAACATTTAATTATTTATTGTATTACATTTTTTGCATAACAAAAGAAGCTGTATCTTAATAAGGAACCATTTCAGGACACATGTTCATATGAACTTTTTCATCACTAAGATCTATAGAATACACCTGCATAGGTTTGGATAGATCTCCTAGAAACACCCTGTATACAAATGTTGAGATGAACGGAGGTCCAGAAATGTTCCATAAGACTATGGCTTCTAAGTCTATTTCTGTACACTCTTTAAGAAAAACTTAAGGAAAAGTCGTACCATCTCTAGGAAGCATCCGAATCTGTGTTCACACGAACATTTGTTGGTTTATAGAAGTTTTATTTATAGAAGAAAATTGTGCAGAATATGGGTAGTATATTGATCATGGCTCATTCAACCATCATTAAAATTTCATACAATATCTGCGATCACTTCTCTGTGGCAAACCCACCAATAATTTCTTTATCCCCGCTCGGTCATTTAGCACAGAATGACGCCAAGCACGCCGACGGCTCGTTGGAAAATTGACGAGCTTCCATGACCTGTTTCCACTTCAATCGCAGTGTCGAATTCGTCGAGCAGAAGGTTACAATTAAATCGATTATTTTCACACAGACGCGAGCTGAGGGCCCGTGCGGTGGGAAAGCTCTTCAGATCGACGCTTTTGAAGAGTGCAGCTCCAATTAAAAAC
>JAWQRJ010005164.1:0-10453 GCA_033557515.1 Diorygopyx duplodentatus
TTCAATACATTTTAAAAAACCCTAAATATTTTGTATTTAATTTTTTTTTCCAGCTATCTTAGTTTAGAAAATAATCGACCGTTTCCATACATAAAAGCGCCCTGTATATTATTCCATTTTATAACAAAATGAATACTTGTAAATTGTCTATCGACTAACTGCCTTTTGTTGCTTCTAATAAAACATAAGAAAATAAAGTATATAATATACCTGAAATTAAGATAATAATTTTGCCCGGTCGCGTACAATCCGATAAATCTGAATCGCGTCTCGCAGCTCAGAACGTATCCCAATCGGTCGTCCATCTCTCTCTAGCCCGCTATCTATCGGTCGCGGCCAACTCCATACGCTGGTATCGTCTGGGGTCGGGTGCCCTGGCGCCTAAATGGCGCCATGTGCCACCGTGCCCGTCGCCCCCCTCCCCCGCCGCGCCGGGTACGCGCCGTCGGTCGACCGCGGCCGTCTCTGTCGCGCGCGCACGTCGCGCGCCCGCCGACCGGTCCGCGTGCGAGAGAGACGGACGCACGCGGCACCACACTTGTGCGCCGGGCGCGTACGTCAGTTAAAAGTTTAACTCCAGTCGGCTCAGTCGAGAATCTGACGCGACACGGCGCGGACGCGAATTTTCGTTTTGTTACCCGTCGTTTTTTTCTCCCAGTTCGGTCGGCCAGACTGCGGCCGCGGGAACGTTCCGAAACGGAAGAGGTCGGACGTGAAATTAGCCGCGTTTTGTGTTTTGCGTGCGGGCGTAAATTGGCGAACATTTCGGGCGTCGGAACGGTGTGTTTAGGTTAAAAAGTGCTTCAGCTAGAAGTAACCAAATGTACCTTTTCAAGAAAAAGTGCTGCACACCGCGGATACATGTTCAATTTCCGCAAACGATACACGCTGGTTAAGAAATTGCAAAGGGAGGCATCCAGACCGGCCAATGGGAATTCTGATGAGCTGTTGTGCATTCAGAGAGATAAGCTGGCGTGCCTCCTCAAGAAACTCAACACTAATCAGCTTGAGATGCTCCATCAGGTCGTGACGAGCAAGGGAAAAGGCAATTTCGGATGCATCCTGGTGGAGAACGATGGGGTCGTGGAAGATCCGCATCTGTTGTGCTGCAAGATATGGAGATGGAGCGATGTTTGGAGGAAGGAAGAGATCCGGAGGTTACCGGTTTGCGGTTCGGCCAGAGATAAGGTTTACGTCTGCATTAACCCGTACCATTTGAGCAAGCTATGTATTCCAGGTGAGTCCAGAGAAAAATCCTGTTAGTTAGGTTAAGTCAACGAAAAATTTGACGTTTTCAAAATTTTCAGTTGCACCAACAATACAAAATATACGGATTCAAATTATTTAGGGATTTTTTTTTTAATTTAAGATATTTCATGTGAACAGTCTATAGGTTACGTTTCCTGTCAAAATAGTGATCTATTTTCTAAATTCTTTCTAAAGTAGTATTATTGAATATTATCCGAATGAAACCACATAACAATTCTAACCAACAATCACAGGACTAATCTAATCTGTTCGTTCAAGTGACTAAGATTCTTTTTTAGTTATTGTTTTAAAATTTTATAATTAAATTAATTTTAAAACTCCTAAAAATAATAAAAGTTTTAAGGTTCGTCTCCTCCTCGCTCTCCCCTCCGCGGACGTATTAATCACCTGTCGGTTCGCCCGCTCCCCCGCGCGCTCTCTCGCCCCGTAAAAACAAACAGTGCGGCCCGGCAAAGAGGTGGTCCGGCGCTCCGCGGCGCGCGCCCCCCGGGGCCCCCCGCCCCGGCCGCAAAAAGCGGCTCCATCAGAAGTGTATCATTAGAGGTCCCGTCTAGACTAAGGGGGACAGGGGGCAGGGGCGCCCGTTGTCTTCCGAGAAATTACGCGGTGGAATCCGGCAAGTCGGGCAGGTCCCTCCCCCTCCCCCGCGCGCGCGACGGGCCACCGCCGTAACGCCGGGCGCGGAGATCTCTTTTCTTTCGCTCTTCCTTCTTCGCCGTTTGTTTGATGGTGAGAGCTTCTCTTATCTGTGTTGGAGGAGCCGTCGTCTCTCGGGGTGTTTTGGAGACGTCGCCGGTGAATTAGGGGTCAAGGGGGAGGGAGGTAAAAATATTTTAGAAATTTTTATTTAGTTTTTGAAATAATAAAACTGTAAGATCTTAGAAAAAACAGTGTAATAAGCAAATTCTGAGTATAATCATGAAATGAGTTGGTAAAGAATCGAAGAAGAATCCTAATCACAAAAAATTTAGGAAATGGTGGAAAATCTCAATCGGAAAATATATTTAATATATAAAAAAAACTGCACGTCTGCAAAATGGTTAAAATAAAACGAAAAATGTAAAACAAAATGTAAAATCAACAAATTGGAGGAAATTATTTAAAAGCAAATTGTGACTATAATCATGAAGATTGAAAAAATCTGTCATAAACAAAAGATTACAGTTGGTTACAAGGTTACAGAATCGAAGAAAAAAAAACTGCAATCCTAATCACAAAAAAAACCTATGAAATGGTGGAAAATCTCAATTGGAAGATATGTTTAATATAAAAAAACTGCATGTATTCAAAATGGTTAATAAAGAAAACGAAAAATGTAAAACAAAATGTAAAATCAACAAATTGGAGGAAATTATTTAAAAGCTAATTGTGAGTATAATCATGAAAATTGAAAAAATCTGTCGTATAAACAAAAGATTACAGTTGGTTGGTACAAGATTACAAAATCGAAGAAGAAAAAACTGCAATCCTAATCACAAAAAACAACAACTAGGAAATGGTGGAAAATCTCAATTGGAAGATATATTTAATATAAAAAAAAACTGCATGTATTCAAAATGGTTAAAGAAAACGAAAAATGTAAAACAAAATGTAAAATCAACAAATTGGAAATTATTTAAAAGCAAATTGTGAGTAGTATAATCACAATTTCATCTGTCATCTGTCATATGAACAAAAGATTACAGTTGGTTATAAGGTTACAGAATCGAAGAAAAAAAAACTGCAATCCTAATCACAAAAAAAAACTAGGAAATGGTGGAAAATATCTATTGGAAGATATATTTAATATAAAAAAAACTGCATGTTTGCAAAATGGTTAAAGAAAACGAAAATGTAAAATCAACAAATCGGAGAAAATTATTTAAAAGCGAAAAAATGGTAAAATCGGCAAAATCTATAATGGTGAAAATTATAAAGAAAAATCTATCGATTAAATAAGAACCCTATAATCGGCAAAATGGGAAAGCTGTAAAATAAAAAGAAAAAAGAAATTGACTACAAAATCAACAAATTCGTGAAAATCTGAAAAATTGTTAATTTCAGTAATTCAGAAAAAATATACGATGGTTTGTAAAATCGTTAAAATAAAAAAGAAAAGGAAACTGTGGGAGGGGGGAGTTATTGTAAAATTTCAAAAATCATTTAAAAGTGTAAATTTCACAAAATCTAAAAAATCATGCAAGTTTTAAAAAGAATGTCAACATAAAAGAAATGTAAATTCCAAAACAAGAACGTAAAATCCACAAATTTTAAATAAATCGAAAAGGCAGCATTATCGACAGAATCGAAATAAAAAGCGGTGAAATTCCCAAATTCGATAAAAAATCATGTAAAATGTAAAATCGTTAAAATCTAAGAAACAAAGATCTACAAAATTGGAAGAAAGCCTGTAAACTCCACAAAATTGTTGTTAACTCGACAAAATCGTAAAAAAATGTGGCAAAATCGAAAAAATTAATACATATCTGCAAAATTGGAAGAAAGCCTATAAAATCGTAAACAAATTGTTAAACAAATTTTAAAAAAAATTGTAAGATCTACAAAATTGGAAGAAAGCCTATTGTAAAATCGACAAAATCGTAAAACAAAATCGAAAACACAAATTGTGAGATCTGTAAATTGTTTCTTAAATATAAAAACGTGAAAATTGTTAAAAACTAAAATCGAAAAAAGTCTTTAAGATATAAAGTCAAATGAAATAAAAAGCCGTGAAGACCAGAAATTCGATTAAAAATAATAAAAAGTGAAATCGTCAAAATCTATAAAAACTTCAAAATCGAAGAAGAAAAACGATTATATCCACAAATATTAGAAAATCATAATATGTAGTCGAAAACAGCAAAATCGACAAATTGAAGAATACTAAACACAGGCCGTAAAATCTACAAGTTCGGCAGAAAATAATAAAAAGAAGGAAAATCGTAAAAAATTGTTACACAAAAACCGAAAAAAAAGTGTAAAATCTACAAAATTAGAGAAAAGCCTGTAAAATTGACAAAATCGTAAACGATTGGTACATAAAATCGAGAAAACAGTATGATCTTCGAAATTGGAAGAAAGCCTATAAAATCGACAAAATCGTTGTAAAAAATTGTTACACAAAATCGAAAAACTGTGTAAGATCTACAAAATTAGAAAAATGTCTGTAAAATGGACAAAATCGTGAACAATTGTGTCACAAAATCGAAAAAACCTGGAAGGTCTACAAAATTGGAAAGAAAACCTGTAAAATCGTAAAAATTGTTACACAAAATCGAAAAAACTGTATGATCTCCGAAATTAGAAAAAAGCCTGTAAAATGGACAAAATCGTGAACAATTGTGTCACAAAATCGAAAAAACTTGGAAGGTCTACAAAATTGGAAAGGAAACCTGTAAAATCGTAAAAATTGTTACACAAAATCAAAAAAACTGTATTATCTTCGAAATTAGAAAAAAGCGTGTAAAATTTACAAAATCGTTGTAAAATCGGCAAACAATTGTTACACAAAATCGAAAAAACTGTAAGATCTACAAAATTGGAAGAAAGTCTGTAAAATCGTACAAAATTGTTACACAAAATTGAAAAAACGAAAATCTGCAAAATTGGAGAGAGCCTATAAAATCGTTGTAAAATCAAAATCGTAAAAAATTGTTAAACAAAATCGAAGAGTGTAACATCTACAAAATTCAAAGAAACCCTGTAAAATTGACAAAATGGTTGTAAAATCAAAATCTTAAAAGAAAATCGAAAAAGCTGCAAAATCTAGACAATTGGAACAATATCTGTAAAGTCAACAAAATCGTAAAAAAATGGTTACACAAAATCGAAAAAGCAGTAAGATCTACAAAATTGGAAGAAATCCTTGTAAAATCGTAAAAAATTGTTCCACAAAGTCGAAAAAACTGTAAGATGTACAAAATTCGAAGAAATCCCTGTGAAATCGACAAAATCGTTGTAAAACAAAATCGTAAAAATGGTTAAACAAAATCGAAAAAACCGTAAGATCTACAAAATTGTCTTGTAAAATCGACAAAATCGTTGTAAAACAATATCGTAATTTTTTTTTCCATAAAGTCGAAAAAACTGTAAGGTCTACAAAATTGGAAGAAAGCCTGTGAAAATCGACAAAATCGTTGTAAAACAAAATCGTAAAAATGGTTTAACAAAATCGTAAAAACCGTAAGATCTACACAATTGGAAGAAAAAATCGTTGAAAACAATATCGTAGAAAATTGTTGAACAAAATCGAAAAATTGGAAGATCTACACAATTGGACAAAAAATCGTACAAAAAATATTACACAAAACCGAAAACACTATGAGAACTGTAAAATTGGAAAAAAGTCTGTAAATCGACAAAATCGTAAAAAAAATTACACAAAATCGAAAAAACTCGAACCTCTACAAAATTGGAAGAAAGCCTGTAAAATCAACAAAATCGAAAAAACTGTAAGATCTGCAAAATTGGAAGAGAGTCTGTAAAATCAACAAAATCGTAAAGAATTGTTACACAAAGTCGAAAAAACTACTAAATGGGAAGAAAGCCTGTAAAATCGACAAAATCGTTTTAAAATCAAAATTGTAAAAAAATGTTAACCAAAATTGAAAAACTGTAGGATGTGCAAAATTTGAAGAAAGCCTATAAAATCGACAAAATCGTTGAAAACAATATCGTAGAAAATTGTTAAACAAAATCGAAAAATTGTAAGAAAGCCTGTGTCAACAAAATCGTACAAAAAAATGTTACACAAAATCGAAAAAACTGAGATCTGCAAAATTGGAAGAAAAGAAAATCGAAAAAACTGTAAAATCTACAAAATTGAAAGAAAACTTGTAAAACCTGTAAAATCGACAAAATCGTAAACCATTGTTACACAAAATCGAAAAAAACTGGCAAGGTCTACAAAATTGGAAGGAAGCCTGTAAAATCAACAAAATCGTTGTAAAACAAAATCGAAAAAAACTGTAAGATCTGCAAAATTGGAAGAAAGCCTGTAAAATCAACAAAATCGTAAAAAAAAAACCTGCAAGGTCTACAAAATTGGAAGAAAGTCTATAAAATCGACAAAATCGTCGTAAAAAATTGTTAAACAACGTCAAAAAGACTGTAAGTCTACAAAATTAGAAGAAACCCTGTAATATCGACAAAATCGTTATAAAACAAAATTGTTGAACAGAATCGGAAAAACAAATTGTAAAATCTGCAGATCATTTATAAAATGTATAAAAACGTCATAATTGTTAAAAACTGTGTAAAATCGAAGAAATCATTAAGATAAAAAGTGATATGGGAAAAAAACTAAATAAAAAGCCGTGAAATCGAGAAATTCGATTAAAAATAATAAAAGAAAAGAAAACTAAGTAAAATCCTAAAAATAGAATCGTTAAAATATATAAAAACTTCAAAATAGTTTTTAAAAAATTAATAAATCGATAAAAAAAAAGAAAATCGAAAAATCGACAAATTGAAGAAAACTAAACAAAAAGCCGTGGATCCACAAATTCGATACAAAATAATAAAAAGAAGGAAAACTGTTAAAATCGGCAAAATTAATCAAATAAATCCATGCAAATCGAAAAAACCGTAAGATTACAAAATTGGAAGAAAGCTTGTAAAATCGGCAAAATCGTTTCTAAAGTGCATAAAAACTGTGTAGAATCGAAAAAAAAGCCATGAAGATTAAAAAAACTACATAAAAAAGTCAAATGAAAAAAACTAAATAAAAAGTCGCGAAATTCACAAATTTTATGAAAAATAATAAAAACCCAGTAAAACCGTTAAAGTGGAATCGTTAAAATCTATAAAAACTTCACAATCGTTAAGAAAATGAATAAATCGAAGAAAAAACGATATAATCCACAAATTTTAGAAAATCATAAAAATCGAAAAGCAGCAAAATCGACAACTTGAAGAAAGCTAAACAAAAAGCCGTGAAATCCACAAATTCGATACATAATAATAAAAAGAAGGAAAACTCTTAAAATCGACAAAATTAATAATAAATCCATGAAAATCGAAAAAAAACTGTAATAGATATCTACAAAAATGGAAGAGAGCCTTAAAAAATTGAATATCGTTAAATCGACAAAATCGTAAATAAATTGTTAAACAAACTCGAAAAAACTGTAAGATCTATCTACATAATTGGAAGAAAGCTCAAAATCGACAAAATCGTCGTAAAATCCACAAAATCTTACAAAATTGTTACACAAAATCGAAAAAGCTGCAAATCTACAAAATTAAAATCCTGTAAATTCAACAAAATCAAAAACGTCAAAATTATTGTTAATTGTATAAAATTGAAACAAATCCGATTTAAAATTTTAAAAGTCATTTGTTAACGAAAGTTAATTTAAAAGAAACAGTATTTATGATTCTATATGAAGTTTAGGAATTCGACACATTCATCTGTAAACAAAGTGTAAAATCCACAATTTCTACAATATCGAAGAAGAAAAAAACTGTAAAATCGATAACATTACTCTACTAATCCCTCAAAATCGTGGATAATTCATTCGCAAAGCCGGCACAAAATCCACAATTGTAGGTAAAAAAATTCGGGAAATCGACAAATTTCTTCTAAGGGGAGAGAATACCGATTTAAATGTTTTTAATTCTGAACATGTAATGTATGGATATTTGTGCTGGCATAAAAATAAGAATTTCGGGTTATATTACATCCTGATTGTTTATATACTGTCAATCGCAAAAGCAAAAAGATTGATCGAAGAATTGTTTTATTTTATAATCTTGAATCTCCTAATACAATCTACACCAGGCATGATTTAGTGGGCCACTTAGAAACGCTTAATATACAAATTTATAGTTGGGGATGGAATTTAAAAAAAAAAGAAAAGTACGTTAATAATTTGTAATACGAATAATATCATCAAGGTGAAACTGAAAACATTTTCTACGACTTAATAATAATTTTACAGCTCCTTTATCTTTCTTTACCAATCGACTTATAGGGCAATAAGTTCACAGAAATTATTACAATTTTCTGCAACTGGATAAATATAACTTCACAGTTACAGTTTGTCAAAATTGCATACGTTCCAAGAACTAATTTGTATTTCTAATCAAAACAGCAAGAACTCGCTCGTCGGGCATTAACGATATCAAAGTAAGCGACCCTTGACGGCGCGCCGCTTACACATAAAACACGAAATTCCCAGAAATTAATTGGGAATATTATTTAGCGGTACACGGGGGATGCAAGAGAAGAACGCGGGGGGGCCGGCGAGCGAGCGAGAGACCGCGTCCAAAGTAGGGAACTGTGTACAAAATTCCGTCGGGCAGATAGCATAGGCGCCAGACGCTATTTTACCGGGCAAAAGAGAAAGCCGACCGCCGCCCGTCTCGCTCGTCGACCTCGCGTAGCCGCAACGGCCAACCCGCACCTTCCTTCTTCGTTTGTAGAGCGGAGGTAGGCAGGAACGAGGAAACGCGAAAAATTTCGCCGGTTTTTCGCTTAACAAGTTGGGTAAAACGAAATGGGTATGAATAATCGACAGTTTAAATGCAAAAGAAAAGACTTCTTTTAAATAGAAAGAGTTAAAGAGAATTAAGAAAAATTTCTGTTGAAGTGAATAAGAAAAAACTTACTTGGAAGAGTAAATTATCTTTACGCGGCGTGATTGTTAAAATTTTGAAATTGCAAAAAGACAAGTTGTGCAGGGTGTTATAATTAGCGTAATTTCTACCTGATCGCGTGAAAATTCGACTGACGAATTTTCGAACGATATTTATTTGTTATCTAGTTTTTGTATTAATTTTTCACACAATTTCTACAAAGACTCATTGCTGCATGCAGTTTACTTATAAATTTGCACAGAAAACGTCAAATTGCAATAAATGAAATCCTACACGTTTTCTGACTGCCCACGTGTCAATTTTAACTGTTTAACCTCCACTAGGAGATAATAAGGATGAACTAACGACATTTAAAAACGTCTGTGCACAATTGTCTCGGCTGGATTAACGCAAAACGCACTTATTTTTAAAATTTAAATATTTCGTTTATTTCGGAAGATATCTCGGAATATTTTATGGGCAAATAAATTAACCCACAATTAGTATATTACCCGCGAGAAAATGTTTCGTGAAAACATTGCATATTCGTATGAATTCCGGACGTGTCCAACTGAAAAAATCGATTTCTCGAAAACTATTCGCCCTGGAATCGAAAGCTTTTCGGCAACGGGAAGGCGACACTTCGCAGTGCGTCCGCCGAAAATTCCGCGGCCCCATCTAATTTTAATCCCGCACAACGTCGCCTTAAATTTTCGCACCGCTATCTTGGCGCCGTCTGCGTTTTTTCTCGCTCCGGGAAAATCGACGGGGGGCGCGCGCGGTGGAAATTTCGCCGTCCTCGCGTCCTCCTTCCTGCGCCCACGTTTCGGTTTTTTGAATGGCCGTCGCGAAAAACGTTCGACTTCAATAGGAATTCCGCCCGAAGCAAATGCATGCGCAGGCGACCTTACCTCGCCTCTGCGCGCGACGTGTGTGCGAGTGTGTGCGTACGTGTGTGGCGCCTTCACCAGTAAACATTTATTGCTCGGTTGGCGCCTGTCGGGTTCTCTATTTATTTTGGTTGCCTTAGCGGCGCTCTCGTATGCGTTTTTCCTATACAAATTATTTCACCGAGCTTCGCACGAAGGTTTTTTCGTTAGCCTGTTATTCAGACGGATTGCGTAAGTGGGTGGGCTTATTTGGTTTATTTTCAGGGATAAATCGCTTTTTTCTAATTCCACCGAACCAACGTAGGGTCTGGTAGATGGATCGTCCCGCAAGCATAATCGAAATTCGCGTCATCGTAACTCCTGCGTACAGTTAAACGGAAAGGTTCAATTCTATTCAATGCATTCGGTCCATCCGATGCCCCCCTAAGTGAGCTATTGCCTTGAGGCTTCGATCTGCCACATTAAAGGAGTTTTCATCTTCGGATGATTTTTTTGCCGATATACTTGCAAAACTTTGATCACTTAAATATTATAATATACAATTATAATGTTAAATCAAATTTAATTAAACGTTAATAGTTTATCAAGGTACCTTAGAAAGTTTTTAGCTTCACAACAATGCCGCGCATTCTTTTGTTTATGGTGACATTGTAAATGTCAAAATTTATTTCGTGTGATTAATTTTTGCGAAAAATGGCACCTTTAAGCGAAACCGAACGTATTGAAGTTTTAATGAT
>JAWQRJ010005165.1:0-10453 GCA_033557515.1 Diorygopyx duplodentatus
TCTTTTTTTTTCATTGACTGTCTACCCTTTTGCATCCCCTTAGCCCCTGTATACTAGAATCAAGGTGAAGGCAGTCTGTTATACTTTTTGTCAGGAGCCAAATAAAACACGTGTTGCACTTACGATGTGGCTTTATTCACAGTCCCTCACCACTCTACACTTCACGTCTTACGCTAGACAACCATCAATACATGTCATACATATAACATCCCTTTTCCTACATAAAAAAGTAATCATAAACAATATAATCACGAAATCTCTGAGGAGTTTTAATTTTTCTTTTATTTGGTATATTAGAGGTATTAGTCATTTTTACAGTATGTTTTCTTTCAAAATTAACATCGTTCGCTTCTTTAGGACTATGAACATAAGTGGAATGGGAATATGGAGGTTGAATATTGTAACGTTTCTTTAAATAATATTTATTTCTAAAAAGGTAACCATCGTCCCTTACAATTTTATAGGTTCTTTCGTTATTTTTTTTTACTATTCTACCTTTACTCCAAATACTTTTTGTTTTTAATTGATACCAAATGTTTTCATCGATCGAAAATCATTTCTAGTTACGGTACCTCTGTCACAGTATGTCTTTGCTTTTTTTTTATTTACGTCTGGCACCAATAAATGCATTTTTATTAATAAGTTTAGGTTTTAGGTTTTTTTTCATCCATGATCAAATTATTTCTTAGATTTTTCGACATTAATATTTGTAGATTTTTTTTGTTGAATTTGGACCTGTTTTTTAATAGGATCTTCAGGGGTGTTAATAATGTCTCTGCCCTTTTTGATAAGTTCTGAGAATATAAGCCCCGATTCCTGAGGCTTTGTTGTCCTTCATGTTCTTGATTATTATCTCTTCATTGGTGATGTCTGGGATGACTTCTGAGCCTTCGTTCGTGATTTTATTCTTTAAGTGTTTTTCCACATTCTCTGGTGTTGTTTGCTTCTGCTTATATAGATCTTTGTAGAATTCCTCAGCTGTTTGTAATATCTTTTCTCTGTCCGTCACCACATTCCCGCTCTTGTTCCTCACCGCGTTAATGTACACTCTCCCTAGTGACGTTCGAGCACTTTCCATGTTTCTTCCCTTCTCTATTGCCTACTCAATCATTCTTTCCGTTTGCTTCCTTTTGTCTTCTCTGATCAACTTTGTTAGTGCACATATTCGATTGAGCCGTATCCCTCTTCTCTCAGTAGTAGTCGCCGCCTTGTAAACAAGTCTTCGGTCTTTGCACTCCACTGTTTTGTTTTCCTTCTTTGGGTCCTTGTCACTTCCTTTGCAGCCTTTAACATAGCTTCGTTGATTGTCCTGTTGATCTCATTCATTGTCAGTTTCTCGTAGTCGGGGGTTTGATTTAAATTTCCCTCAAGTTCCCCTATATATTCGGTGTTTTTAACTGCCAAGGCTTCTCTATCTATTGTTGTTGTTGTTGTTGTGTTTCTCGTTGTCTTTGTTCTCTCCCACCTTGTATTTATTACTGCCTTAGTTCGAACGATGCGGTGGTCGCTCCCCGCTCCTATGTTGTTTATCACTGTCACATCTTTGACCATTGCCTTCTTGGTTTAGAGTAAGTAGTCTATCTGGGTTTTATTTTCTTTATTCGGCACGATCCAAGTGCATTTTCTACTTGACTTTTTCTTAAATAAAGTTTTCATGTCGTATAAATTCTGCTATTCCATGAAGTTCATCAGCATCTGCCCTCGATCGCTTCTTTCGCCAAGTCCAAAACATCCTATTTTTTCTTCGTCTGTTTCCTTCTTTTGTCCCAGTTTGGCGTTATAGTCTCCCATTACTATAGCGCACCGGCTTTGGTCTCCCTGTATAGCCGTGTTTATGTCCTCCTAGAATGCTTCGACCTCTTCGTCTTCGTAGGTTGTTGTGGGGGCACATACTTGTATGATCTTCAGCTTACACCATTTCGAAATCCTTATTTTTATGTAGGCTACCCGTTTGGACACCGAGTTATACTCAGTTACATTCGCCGCTATTTTCTTGTTTACGATAAATCCCACTCCTCCTACGTTTGCTTCGTCATCCTGCAGTGCTCCTCTATTGTACAACACATTCCAGGAGGTCAGGTTCAAGCATATATCCTACTTTATCTGCTTTAGTTCCTCTTCTAACTCGTGCAGCTTATCATCCCTATGTAGGGATCTGATATTATAAGTGGCAATCATTATATTTGTTTTATCTTGGTGGTTATTTCTTTTATTTTTGTTTTTGATTTCTGGTTTGGTGATATTTTCTCGATCTTCATGTATTCTTGATTTTTTACTTCGATGTTGTAGGTTTTCTTCTTTTCTAATGGTTGTAATAATTTGTTTCTTGTTTCTTCTTTTTTGTATTGTTTTCTAATTTCTGTTTTCATAAATTGTTGTTTTAATTGGAATACTTTATTTCTATTGATTTGTTTACGAAATTTAAAATTAGTAAAGGTAGGAATTAACTTTAGTAATAAATGGACTCAAAAAGAAAGTTCAATGCTATTTTATTCATAACCCATTTTGAGTATATTGCTTTTATTTTCCGATCACAGCAGCGTTTTACTTTGTATGTAAATCAGGTTAATTATGCACCTCAGCCAGATTTTCATTCATCCCTATTGTTTGAATCATACATTTTTCCACACACACTACCGTTAAACCTTGTACTTTCATAGAATTTCAATGTATTGTTTATAGGAGTTCAAGAATAGCGCTCTTGAACTCACCATTGAAGAAGCAGCGAATATAATGATACGGTTTCTAATTAATTACCATAATTTCCTTTTTGGGCAAGGAGAAATCTCTTCTACCTTTCGCGGTAAATTTTAAATTTTAACGAAAAAAAAAACATATATTCAGAGTCAGCGAGAGTGTTTCTTCGCTTTTTCGTTTCGTGAAAGTGATTTTTCAAATAGAAACGTACAGGTGCTAACGCACCTCCATTTAACGCAGAAGAAAGTTCTGTTTGACAAGCCACGCCAATGACAACAATCGTCTCTAAAATTCGTGTATTTCTTTCTCGTCTAATTTACGTAAAGCTGTTCAGCACTATCGCTAAGAAATCTTCGTAATATAACGTAATCGTCCCAGTCGCTCCAAAATCCCTAACTCTGAACGCTTCGGTGTATTTTTGCAATTGCACGCAAGCCACTATAAACTGGTCTAAAGTTAAGACCAGTAAATTTTCTGACGATTTGCTTCCAAAAACCTTCATTACCAACTGAACGAACTCATCGGTCAGTCTGTATCCCATGTGGGATAAGGCGTTGGCGTATTCGGGTTTTTCGATCGTTCCCGAATTGTTCAGGTCGTACATCATGAAGATGTGAAGCCACTGGTTGACGTAAAGGCATAGCTGCTTGAATTCGATCAGACTGATGGTTTCGCTCTTGTCTTCGTCGAAGAGGGCAATCATCAGCTTGCAGGCTTTTTCCGAAAAGGTTCTGTTCTGGGACCAGTACAGAGCTTCTTTCAACTTTTCAACTGTCAGAAAGCCGGTGTTCTCGCTGTCGACCTTTTTGAACCATTCTTCGACTTCTTTGGATGTTTCGAGGGGTTTTACTTTTGACGAGTCGGAAATGTCGACGGGTTGACTGTGCATCGGGCATGGGGTGTGCAGTTTGTTGGCGTTGATGAGAATTTTGACTTGACTGTTGACATACAACATGTCAAGAGCGCTGTCGAGTTGTAAGTCAGTCGTACTTATTATTACGCACGTACTTATACCGGGATATCAACAATTACAAAAGTAAAACAATCTTATGATAGTTTCAACTTAAATTAAAGCAATTTTTACATCAGCAAGTTTTTTTGTGGGTCACTATGCTTTGTTAGGTATATTTTGTTTTAGGTCAGAAATAACACTAAGATATTTAGCTACTGGAGTTAGCCACCACTCAGTAGAGTATTTATCTAGTTGGAAGAAGCATAATAACAACCCTAATACCGCAAAGTTGTGCTACAATTGTTTTTTATTTCTCATCAATAGTTGACAATGATGTATCAAAAGTAAATATATATTTGGAAAGCTCTTTCAATAAAGGTTCCGGGGAAATAAAAAAATATCTTAGGCTATCTAGGCTTTCATTTAAAATAAGAAAATTATATATAATATCTTTTTAATCATTAAGACAACAACAAAAATATATCAATCGTACTCTGTGTCAAAAAGTACTTAAAGAATGTTTTATCAGATGCCCAAAATTATAAATAACAATGCAGCTATAGCATATTCAAGAAATTGGTAAAATTTGCATTTTCATCTTTTTTGCATTCCCCAAATTTCAATATTTAAAAAAATTAAATACTACTCTGAAGTTTAACAAATGTTTTATTCATTTCATAATTAATAATACACACATTTATATTATCTGTCATACTTCATAAATATGTTTCTTTAACTCTAACCCAATTTCAGACATATGAAAACGTGAAGATGAATTTTCGGTTACAAATTATATTATTATAATTAGTTACATCCTATTAAATAAACTCTTGACATCTGTGAACTCGATTTTTCTGAGGGTATTCAGGAATAAAGGAAGGTCTGAAAAATGATTTCGGTAACATGGGAATTCTAGGTATTTGAAATAAATTTTTCATTTACCTGTAATTTCTGTAGATATTGCAGTTCTTTAGTGAATAAAAGAGCCATTAATCCAATAACTGTGAGAGTCCGGTAATCACATATCAATTATTCCTCTTGGCTTCTCACAAAATACACATAAAGAAACCATAGTTCAAAAAACTAGAATTGTCAAGTGGATAACATTTCGATTCCTAACTTAAAAGTTAAAGCCTGTAAAATTTTGTTTTCATTAGACATTTTCTACTTACCTACATATCAAGTGTGTATATAACTCTTTTCTATCGAAAATCTGAGTTCAGAGTTCTGAAACACTCTTCTTTTTGCTTTTTGTTTTACAACTTTCAGTCTTTTCATTGTCACTTTCTTAAATTTATTTGTTCGTGTAAAAGTGTAATGGTTATAGAACGTCCAATTCCTTTGATAATGAACAGTCGTTATCGGATGTATTAATTTAATGTACGACTTTCTGCAAAAACCAAGTGTGTTCTATGCCGGGCAAACAGTGATTAATAGATGATATTTAATTCAATTATGAATAGAAAAAAAAATTAATAAAAATACACTAAGAAATATAATCCGTAATTTTTAAGGGAAATAAAGTATGTACAAAATTAAACTAACATAAATATGTTAGTTTAATTTGAACATTTAAACGAATATTCGAAAACATGAGTTTATTTCGCCTTATCTGAATTACCCGAAATTTTGGCAGTGTTGGCAATTATTATAAGTTTATATCCTGTATGATGCAAGATTATTTTGTAATAATAACACATAAAATAAGCATTTCTGAATAATAACATATTTGCAAAGTTTTGTAAGAAAATTCCCAAAGATTGCCGGATATTATTATAATATTACTTTTCGTCTTAAAACTAATCATATAAACACTTTGAAATTTTATCAATGTCTATATTGTTAACACAAATATTAAATAAAACAAAATAAAACAACTTTATTTTTATATTAAACACTATATATTTTATTAAACACTGTATATTTACTATAATAAACTATACTATTTACTATAATATAATCATTTATTTTTATATTAAACATTACATATTTACTATAACCATGTAAAATATACAAAACATCTTTTTTTTTAAATAATAATATATAACTCAATATACTTTATTTATATTTTGTAATTGTACTTGTTGTGAAGAGAA
This sequence comes from Diorygopyx duplodentatus, assembly GCA_033557515.1. NCBI lineage: Eukaryota > Metazoa > Arthropoda > Insecta > Coleoptera > Scarabaeidae > Diorygopyx > Diorygopyx duplodentatus. The sequence continues at coordinate 5,746 of JAWQRJ010005165.1, forward strand.
TATAATAAGTACATATATTAAGTACATATATTAGTCTACATATTAATTAATTTTTTTTTATTATATGTGGAAATACTGTACAATATTGTTCATTAATTAGACATTTTATTTACGTTTTGATACAAAAATGAATGGAAAACAACTAACTCGTTGAATTTCTTATTACTTCATTATATGCAGGGGTAATTTGTTTAATTCTGTTTCTTTTTTTGATTACTGTTTTCAACTATAAAATATACATTTTCACAACCACAACAATCAAAATGCAAATAATCAAATGATTCAACGAATTAGTTTAGGTTTCTTATGCATTTTCGTACCAAAACGGTACATTTACCCAAACTGATTATTCGCATACATGTATATGATTACACAAAAGTTGTCCTTGCATATTTTATTTTGAAAAGTAACTATTCTTTTTGAGTTCAATAATATTTTTTATTGTTTTAGTGCTGTTATAATTTTAATATGGTATACATCATATGATAAAATTAAATTTTGTTTTCAATTTCTTAATCAATATTCTTTTTATTTTTAAAAGTTTGCAAGAACAGTTGTCTCCATCGCGCTTTTAATGTTGAAAATAATTTAAATATTTCCGATTCATCCCCATTACCCTGAAGAGCTAAAAAAGTACCACATTTCTTAATAGGAGATTATGTATTTTGGGTCACAATCTTATGAAACCTTATCCAAGAACCAAAAAAATATCAGTAAAGGAAAGGGTATTTAACTATACGATATTTAGAGCTAGACGTGTTGTAGAAAATGCTTTTAGTATAATGAGCAGTAGATTTCGTATTTTAAACAGAACTATGGACGTTTCAGTAAAAAATGCAGAACTTATTGTTAAAACATCTTGTGTTCAACATAATTATTTGCGTATTAAAACGATTAATATCAACAACGTTGGAACTCTACGATGTTGAGTTCCGATTTTGCAAATCTACAACACACAGGTAGCAATTTTTCTTCAAATTCCGTTCGTGATATTCGAGACGAATTGGCAAATTATTGTATGAATGAGGGTGAAATTAATTTTCAGTGGCACAAAAATAAATTACGCAATGCCTTTAAATATGTATATATATATATATATATATATATATATATATATATATGTGTGTATATATATTATACTTTAAATCTCCAATAACTTCTAAATGGTGCGACTTTGGGACAATGTATATTGAATAAAATCGACCACAAATTCGACAAGGAATTTAATAAACGGGTGCGTTCTGAAAAGTACTGCGGACCGTACATTTTCAAAGTACTTACATTATACACTGTGATATATTTTTTATTACATTTATTTGTTGGAAATTGTACATGCAGAGGGCAATTTTATATATTCTCTACACAACAAATACAATTACAAGATATAAATAAAATATATTGGTTCTACATTATTTGGAATAAAAAGTAAGCGCCGTCGTGTGGTAAAATGCAAAACTAACATTCGACCAGCACACGAACGATCCCTATTACAGCAACCTAGCTATAATAAGCAAAAACTCATTTTTTTAATATCTTAAGACGATTTTGTTGAAGGTCGGCACCTATCTCTATCAATTTTCCGCGGGTAAAACACAAAAAAAATACTTTTATGCCACCATGTGCGATTCTGTTCGATGTTTTGCTTACAATTTTATTTATTTACCAAGTTATACGAGTTACTGGAAACTTGAGACCAATTATTATAGACTTGTCTCGTCAAGCTCCATAATAATTCAATCAAATTCCAATTCTTTCCTAATAGCACCAACTGTCAGAAAAATAAATATCACAAATTAAAACCAGTATTCACCGCAAGGTTTACTGCAACTTGGAACATAAATAAATAAATGTTACAAAGCGAGAAAAATTGAGTTATCTATCAGTTAAAGAATAAACATTCACTCAAATGTTTATTCTTTATTCTATAACTGTTAACTGTAACAATTTAAATGTTACGTTTTTTTTCAAATAACCAGGCAAACTTACAGTATGCAGGGTCCGATTCTTTATGTTTTGGTAATCTCAAGTACGTAAAATAACCGCAAATAGCGAAACTGCTTATAAGTATTAAGCACCCGGGGTTTTAGGTTAAGTTTTCTTTTCTCCCTCTGGTGCAGGACTGCCCGAATGAGTACCCGGTAAGTTGGAAGTACCTACCGACCTTGGCCCTATCCTTACAGGTAAATACCAGTGGAAAAATTGAAGAATAAAACGTCGGACATTACATGAGGGGCCGTGCAGAAGTCGATATGAGAACTAAGTATGTGATTACCGGACTCTCACAGTTATTGGATTAATAGCTAGGGCTCTTTTGTTCACTATAGAACTGCAATCTCTACAGAAATTACAGGTAAACAAAAAATTTATTTCAAATACCTAGAATTCCCATGTAACCCAAATCATTTTTCAGACCTTCCGTTATTCCTGAATACCCTCCGAAAAATCCAGTTCACAGATGTCAAGAGTTTATTTAATAGGATGTACCTAATTATAATAATATAATTTGTAACCCAAAATTCATCTTCATGTTTTCATATGTCTGAAATTCGGTTAGAGTTAATGAAACATATTTATGAAGCATGGCAGATAATATAAATGTGTGTATTATTAATTATGAAATGAATAAAACATTTGTTAAACTTCAGAGTAGTATTTAAATTTTTTAAATATTTAAATTTGAGGAATGCAAAAAAAATGAAAATGCAAATTTTACCAATTTCTTGAATATGCTGTAACTGCATTGTTATTTATAATTTTGGGTATCTGATAAAACATTCTTTAAGTACTTTTTGACAAAGAATACGACTGATATTTTTTTTGTTGTCTTAATGATTAAAAAGATATTATATATCATTTTCTTATTTTAAATGAAAGCCTAGATAGCCTAAGATATTTTTTTATTTCCCCGGAACCCTTATTGAAAGAGCTTTCCAAATATATATTTACTTTTGATACATCATTGTCAACTATTGATGAGAAATAAAAATAAAAAGATAAGATTTTGGGAAATTAAACTATTTTATACCACTGATCTAGTTAGCCTTGGAAAACAATGCAGATAGTATTTTTGCAAACTGGTCAGCTGGGAGATATAATAAGGTTATCCATGACAGGAGTGGATATTGATAACAATTATTAATTATACTAATTCATCAGAATAAAAACGTACTATGTCTAGAATTCCTGTGTAATCAGAATCCATTTTCAAACCTTCCTTTATTCCTGAATGGCCTCCGAAAAATCCAGTTAACAGATTCCAAGAGTTTATTTAATACGACACGAGATGTCCGAAGCGGTGGCAACCTTATAAAACAATTTTTAAACCTCTTGAATGTTATTTGATGTATTTTGAAAACAACATAATATATCTTTCCAACCATCTGCCTGTCTGTATGTCCATCTATTAGCAATACTTATCCTATTTTTATTTATTTTAGGAAAAAAAAGATTCAAATAAAAGTTTAATTGTTTCAAAATTGTTTTTTTTTTGCAAAAAAAGTTGCAAAAAATAAGTTCTAAACTATACTGTGTATCCCAGGTTAACGTGAATAAAATTAGTAAAAGTAAAAGTGGTTATGAAAAAACAATGTCACAAAACTTTTGGGCATGCCAACTTTGTTTTAAAACTATGCATTTTTTTGGTATGAGTTATAAAAATTTTGCGTCATCTACGTTACAGGTGTGACGTCATCGAGTCCTTTTTTAAATGGCATCGTATGTTTTTTGAAACACTTTTCGTTGGAATCAGCTGTAAGGGTAGAAGGGCTTATATACTAACCTCTATATTAAGTAAAAATATATTAATTTAGCCTTATTAATAACATGAAATATAGATCATGTATTTTGATGTAACTAACAATAAATAGAAAATATACTAAACATTTGAATTATTTTTATTAATTTTAAGAATGAAAAATTTTGGTTCGTTGTTTTGAATAAATTTTAATTTCCTTTGATGTCACCAGAAATTGCCAACAAAATTATGTAAAAAATGAAATATTAAATGCAAACGTCAATTATAAAAATAACTCACTATTCGTCGCGTCATCATATATTGCGAACTTTTAAACAACAGAAAAGAATAAAATTTTACATTTCATTTAAGTCAATTTTTTTTAGTTGATTGATGAGTTTCGGTTACCTAAAGCCTTAAATCTGTTGGATAAACGAAACTCAAACTATGATGGATTCTGTACACAGAGGGATTTTCAGACAACAAAACTGAATGAGAAATACCTTTTTGGCTACTACGGAGATTTAACTTTATACGATTTGGCTACTTGATGGAGCCAGATCGTATGTTGAAAACGACCTTTGTGATTAATTAACAATGCGATATTTAACGGAAACTCATCGAATTAGGATTTTGATGATGATTGGTTACGGGTGTATGTGTAGAAGTCAAGTCGGAGTTGCGAATCTTTTTAACCAGAATCATCCTGAGTTGCCAACATAGCACAAGGAACTGTGTCCAAAATTCATGTGCAAGTCAGAGAACTTGGTCATGTTAAACCATTAAAAAGGAATCCTACTTTCGTAGACGATGGTATAAAGATAAATATTTTATTAAATGTACAAGAGAATAAAAGTTCACGTCAAATTGCCCTGCAAAATAACGTCTGTCATAGAACTGTTTTGAAGTGCTTCCGTGATGCAAAACTTTATCCATACAAAATGATATTTACCCAGGACCTAAGAGAAGACAACC
>JAWQRJ010005166.1:0-10452 GCA_033557515.1 Diorygopyx duplodentatus
TCTCTTACTTCTTTCTTGAAATGCTTATTGACTATTATATAATCTATTATAGACCTTTCGCCTCGACTTTTTACTTCCCTCGTATATTTGTGGATGTCTTTGTGGGAACAGAACGTATTTGTCACTATTCGGTTGTTCGTCATGCAGAAATCTATCAGCCTAACTCCATTATTATTCCTTCCATTTTCTCCATGTAGTCCTATCGTTTCTCCTGTCTGCATCCCTTTTTCTCACTCGACCATTCAGATCTCCTATAATAATGAGGCGGCCTACACTCTTATTTGTAACCTTCGTTAGTTTTTCCCAGAAGTCATCCTTTCTTTTTGAAATGCCATCTTCATTTGGACCATAGACAATTATTATATTTGTTTGTGTATGTTTTTCTATGTCCATATCTACTTTCATTATTCTCTCTGATCTAGCCATCCATTTATTAATATACTTTCGGTTTTCTCGGCTTATGATAGATCCTACACCCTCTCTTGCTCTGCAGTTCTGTTCAACTCCACTGTACAGCAACATATGCCCTCCATTTAGTAGCAACTCTCCTTTTCTCTTCTTTTTCATTTCCGTTATACCAAGAACATCAATTTCAACATTTTCAAACTCTTCTACCAATTCCTCTTCCTTCCCTCTTAGACCTCTGATATTCCATGTTCCCACCGTCCAAATCTTTCCAGTAACTTTCGCTCCCCGCTCGTTTTGCCCATCGATATTCCATTATTCACCTTCCTTTTCCCCTTCCGGTCGTGTCCTGCACACTCAGTCCTTTTTTGTTTTATTATTTTTTTTGGATCATCTATTTTGTTCTCAACTCTGTTCCATTTGAACACTTTTCCGCCAATGGTTAAGTTACCAAATCCAATTCGTACAACCTTAACGTTTTTCCTTTCTTCCTGAGCTCTTATTTTCTTTTGTATATCCCTCTCTCTCGGTGCTAAGTCACTGTTTATGTATATACGTTTACTGTGAGATTTCTTAACTTGTGTTTATTTTCCATAACGCTCACTCTATCCTGTATCCCTACCAACTCTATCAAACATGTCATTGGCCCAAGTTTACGTACTGTTTCCACTTGCACATCAATATCCAGATGGTCATGGATGAAGTTTTTCGTTGTTTCTACAAGCACCTTGGGGTCTGAATTATCTATTCCTAGTCCAGTTAGCATCACATTCTTTTCCCTTTTTTCCCTTTCCACGGTTTTTCATGTCGTTCAGTTCTCTCTTGATTTCTTCATTTTATTTCTTTCTAGTTTCACTCTCCTTTTTGATGTTTTTATTCTCCTCTCTCAGCTTTTTCATTTCTTCCCCACACTCTTTCTGCCCTCTTCTCATTTCTGTAATTTCCGTCTTCATATCGTGTATAGCGTTCAGTATTCTGTCCAGTTTATCTTCATTGCTCTTATGAGTTTTCATCGGGGATCTTGTTGTTTTCCTGGATTTGGTAAAGATTTCACATTCCGGCTCCCCGTATTCCCTTCCTCTCTTGCCTTTACTGTCCATCGAGGACGAGCTATCTTCTGCTATTATTTACCAATACGTTAGCGTAATTTACGGCCTTCGTCTTAATGTTCGGCCTTAGTACGGTCCTGTATAAAAACTAACACGTATAGAGATGTTTTATGGGGTTTCTGTATCTTGACTTAGTCTCCACTTTCGGAAGCAGTGATTGTTTCTGAAATTTTCTGATTCAGAAGAGTTGATTGACAGAAATTCCGAAGTCCGTGAAATTAAAATCTATACTTCCTTTTGCAACAGAAAACATATATTCGCCAATGAATGCACAATCCCAGTAATATAATTTTGCTAAATCAAGTTGGTAACTGTCAGAAAACCTCAACAAATCAAAAAGAGGCAATGTTGAAAATCAGTTAATAAATAACCGCTCTTTCTATTGAGTTCCTACTGGGTCTCTACTGACGACTAAATACATTAGACTTTTCTGGCCCTTTGTAAACTAAAACCATGTATTAACCAAGGCACCCCCACCAAAACTAAAAGTTAAACTTAAGAGCTTAATAACAAACCTATTGGGATATAACACAATGTATTCATACAGGCGCCTCCACCAAAAATTAAAACTAAGCTAAGGTAATAGCAAAGTTATTGCCTTATTTCCCAGCTTCAAAATTGAGACTTAGGGATTTTTCGAATCGCCAATTATGAAAGTGAAGTCAAGAAAATGAATTTTAACTTGAAAATGTGGTCAGCTTTACTAATCAGTAACTTCAATTCAACGAAGTTACTGATTAGAAATCTGACAGCACAAATTCTAAGTTACTAGTCATTTGGGCGAATCTACAAATAGTTGATATCATTTCAACTTGTCAGAATTCTACAGACTTCTTAATCAACCGCTTACAATTGCCTAAACAAGAATTCTACGTTTCCCATTTTTTGATTACCAACAAAATTGTATTTCTCGCGTGAAGGTTTATACTCTAAGACCTTCAATTAATAGAAATAGAAGTAATGCTAGTCTCTGATTAAAACAGGTTAATAACGAACTTCAATATAAATTATCATTTTAAGAATAAAAGATGTAGTAAAATATGTAAATATGCCATTTGAATATCAGTGTGATGGAAAACTTAATCTTTTTTTACTCTAGTAGCAAAGGGTGTAGGACTTTAACAATTCAAAAATTCTACGTAAATATTACGCAATCTTGGTAGTAATGTACATTAGAATTTGGTGAAAGTACTGGCTGTACGACGTAAGGACTTAAATTGTTAATTGGTTAAAAGCCAAAAAACCTCCTTTTCTTCAAGGCTAACTACAACGAATGTATATTAAACTCAAACTAATGAAGCAAAGAATAACTTACGACGGAAGCATTAAATTTTCCAGCGTAAACGTAACCATGTATAATAATGACATTCGCGTAGTAGTATCCCCACGCGGATGTTATTATTACATGTTATTATTATACGTATAATATAATTTATTTGGTTATGTTTACGCTAGAAAATTTAATGCTTCCGTCGTAAGTTGTTCTTTGCTTCATTAGCTTGAGTTTAACATATGTACATTCGTTGTAATTAGCCCTGAAGTAGAGTTTAATAAACTCGAAAGTTTGGTACTAGGAAAATGGAGGTTTTATTTCCCCACCTTTTTTTGGCTGTTATACCCATTAACAATTTAAGTCTGTACATTAAAATGTTCGATATCCATGTTTATCAAGTACTTAATTTGAGGTTGGGAACATAATGTATACTTCTAATTAATACTTTTATTTTTTTAATTATTATTTCGACATGTTTCGGGACGAGCCCATCATCAGAAACGCTCAAAGACACACCAAAACACCAATTCCACCCCAATTTCACAAACATTTCGCACATGACCCGAAATAAAGAAGAACAAGAGCTACTGAGCAAAGGACACAAATATGTTATCAACAGGAAATCACACAATCTGGCAATAATAGCAATAGAAGCAGCCATACACGAACACCCAGACAAGAGAAATCACAGCATATTTGAATTTTTCTTTTTTCAATAATTCGACAGTGGAATTATTGAAAAAAGAAAAAAGAAGACTTACAAGTGCAAATAGGAGGAAGACACAAACAAACAGAAGGTCAACACAAAAGCAGACAAGTAACATATTTCAATTGATTAATATATAAAATAAAAATTGACAATATCATTATAAAGAAAGCAGCCAAATTGCAGACTTAGACAAAAAGACTACATAAAAAAACTGAATACTTCCTAACAGAAAATAACTTTAAAGCAACCAATAAAAATCGTTTAAATGCATTCCACAATAAAATTAAGAAAATTATTAAATCCGCCCAAGAAACCTTAAAAGAATTCAACTTCAATACATACAACATATTATCGATGAACCCAAAAGTACCCACGTTACATGCACAACACAAATTGCACAAGAACAATCATAAATGCTATACATTCACCCATGCATCAGCTATATAGAATAACAAACAATATTTTCAAAGAAATAATTCTATTTAAATCACGACGCATAATAAATAACAGAACACAAGTAATAGATTAAATTAAACAACTAAAACTTCCCAACCAAGTCAAAATCTTCTCCGTAGAAATTACCAATTTATATACCAACATAAAAGATAACACAAAAATAGCAGAGTACATAATAGCTTCTTCCAACCTTGGATAAAAACAAAAAGACGACAGTCTAAAACAGCAAAAACCTTCAACAGGATTTCTGCAAATTCAACGGTAACACATATATTATGACAGAAAACCTCACCTCTAAGTGGGTTAATTGGCAGATACATCCTAAAATTTACTATAGAAACAGAACATAACAAAACACAATAAACTACTTGGATCGCACTTTAATAAAAAGTAATATTAATATCATACACATACACTTGACAACGACACTGCACTACATATATCACTAGAAAATACAATGACATATACCAATAAAACTTACAGAGGATTTAGGTACCAAGGCACAATCTAAAAGCTACGTTTAAAACAACTAACACTAACGGTAATATTTTAATTAACACTAAAGACAGAACTGACCTATTAGATAAAAACGGTGTATATTCACTAGACTGTGACACTTATTCTGGTACAAATATGTACCAGAATAAAAGAACACAAAACTCTTCAAAACTCTAGTTTCGATAGTAGTAAGTCGTAGCAAATAGCTGGTTCCCAAGAAATAAATCGTCATTTTCTTCAAACGTGAATATTTTCTATATTATTTATCGTATAAAAAATTTCGAGGGAAAAAGTTCTAGCTATCAAAACATCCTGTAGGATAGATAATAAAAAAAACATATTTTTTACCTTGCACCAGTTTCGAGATGTGACCCAAAGTTGTATTTTTTTAAATGGAAACCATAGTTGATTTTGACATTATTAAATTATTTAATTTTTCCCTTTCGAACGACATAAGGTTCGAGGTATTTATCTTTCATAGTTTAGGACAGTGTTTCCCAACCTTTTTTGTACATGGCACACTTTATGAATAGAATATTTTGTGCGGCACACTAGTTTTTTATTTGTTTAAAAATAGTTAGAAAAATATACTACTTATACACATACATATATTTTACCTGTGTACAGTGAAAAAAATACATGTGAAAAATTTATATATATTAAATTAAAATTTAATTTAAAGTTGAAACTGTGAAAAAACTAACTTTTAATTTTGCAATGTTACAAATAAAATTTCAAACAAAATCGCAATCCAAAATAGCATCAATGTGAGATTTGTGATTGATGTTTACTGCAAATTTCGGCAATCCTTGGCCTCAGTGTGGATAAACAAACTCGCAATTCCCCTTCTACTGACAAAATTCTTTCTCTCTTTTTTTTGTTTTATTTCTGTCATCGCTGAAAACCCCAACCCACACAAATATGAAGTAGAAAACGGAAGTAGTATTTCAATCGCTTTTTGAAAAATGTTAGATAGTCTTCCTTCATACTAGCCAAGGTCGTGCAAGGTCAGTACCTATCGTATTCTCCGAAAAGAGCAGCTTCATCCGTATCATTATGTACCTACGTGTTCACCGTCTTGAACCAGCAGACTTCGTAAGGCGACTGCAGTTCTGTAGGTGTTTGCTGGAACAGATTGAAGCCGATCCGGGCTTTGGAACAAATATACTGTATAAGGATGAATGCTGCTTTTCTAGGGAAGGGATGTTCAATGTGCATAACTTTTCTGGACAGAAGAAAATCCATTCGCAACCATGAAACGGGCGAATATTTATCCTAAATCTATGGTACGGCGTAGTAAACAACCATTTAATTTCCCCAACAGATAAATTGGCCGTGCGGGGCACTATTCTCTGGCCTCCAAGACCTCCAGATCCAAATCCCTTGGATTTCTTTTTGTGGGGACACATGAAGAATTACGTTTACAGGAATCCTGTTAATACGATCGAAGATCTGCAGGCCAGACTATAGGAAGCGATTGCATCTGTGACACCTGAGATGATTGGAGATGCCCAAAGGAGTATGACACGTCGAGCTCGTACGTCCATTCAAAATGATGGCGGAGTGTTTGAACATGGTTTATAAAGCATTTTGTAATGGTGCACTGTTGCGACCTGTTTGTACAATTTCTGGATGGAATACATGAATCAGTTTGAAGTGTTCGTTGATTTAGTCTTAAAATTACATGACTATCTGGATGTCTTCTCTCAGGGAACCTTCTTGCGCAGCTTTGCTAGCATTCCGGTCACAATACCAGTAGATCATTAGCATATTCTTGTTAAGTTACATTAATGTTACAGTGTCCCAAATGTTTAGAATAAAGGCTTCCGTTTTATGTGCCTTTTTTATTTCCGTCTCTAAATCGAATCAACATACCTAAAATTTCAATCACATAACCATAAAATTCACCTAGTTTTTCATGAGGAATCTGCCGTTTTCGGCTATGGCGCGAATTCTGGGACATCTGTATATTATTAAGGCATTTGGCATGAATGTTGGCAATTTTTCATCATTACTATGTATGATGTTATCCGCGTGTCATATGATGGTTCGTATTTATTGTATTTTGGGAGCTTTCCCATTTACATCCAAAACTTTTTTCTTTTAATATTATTGATATTACTGCATGCTATTATGTATTTATTTGGCATGCATTCTTGTGTTAGCTTTTGGATAGTTTTATATAAGTCATTAAATCTGAACATATTCAATTTTTAGGGATGAAATATTGCCTTTCGAAGTGTACCTATACCTATCTCTACAGCTTTACCCATACTCCCAGTTGGTCGAAATGTTTCCACTAATTCTTTTAGATATTTCCTGCCTAATCTGCAGGAAATATCTGCCTAATCTGCAGATGATTACGATACATCTGATTAAATACCTGTCCCTACTTGATGTAAATTAAGTTCAGCTTCGATGCAAGCTATCTTCACATTTGTTTTTTCTTCTTTTTTTCTAGCAGATGGATACGAATCTTCAAATCAACGGAAGTTACCTTCAAATCAACCGCGAATAATGTAATACTGGAAGTATTGGCACGATAATATGTGATGATGAATGAAGCTCTGCACTAGTAGTCTTCCGCAATAAATAACCTGCAGAAAATCCAGAATATATTGTAGAATAATAAAAGATCAATAAAGTATGAAAACGAACAACAAAGAACAGGTATATAGCTGAACTTCAAAGTTCGGCAAAACTCTTTATATCGGGCTGGGCTTTTTACCTCAGTCGAAATTCTTCGAAATTTGGTTAACATTTGTGACTTAGGTAAACGAACATTCACCGATTTCATTCTGATTTGCCTTAAGAACAGCTTTTTGTTTGGAAATTTCCTTAGAATAGTCGGAGAAAGACACCGCATCTAACTTAGTGCAATTTCATTAAGGATTGGTATATATATATATATATATATATATATATATATATATATAATTAAAAACTAGAACTGTTGTTGGATTAATAATTGAAAGACCTTTACAATGAGATGTCACATATGCCATTGGAAATTGGAAAGTACAAAATTAAAAACACTAACAATAAGCTCGATACTATTTGATGCCGTTTTTGGTTCATGTCTCTATCTTGCTTGGTTCAAGAGATAACAGTAGAGGAGCGAGGGGATTTACGTCCCCCCTATATAGTAATATCCAAAGTATGTAGTTGTGAAGTGGGTCAATCCGAAGAGTCAATCTGCGTGTTGGCCATGTTACTAACTTAGAAAAAGGTGTGATATTTCTATTGATTTTGTAGATGTTATATATTGTATTAAATCATTGTAAAGGAAATAAAATGCATTTCAAAATCCTGAAAATCCAATGTGGCAACCACAAGAAAAACAAAAGTTCGTTCTAGTAGAACGTAAATTAAAAGTTCAAGAAAAAAAATAACAATTTCGTGATGACTTTTTAAGTATAATCGACTAGATATCACCTGTCATGGAGCTGAACAGGTAATGTTCTCAGAGCAAAGAACCTCTAGAGACCGCATCCTATATTCTTTATCATTGAAGTGTTTGTCGCCACTGTAGTAAGAACAAGATATATGCTTGAATAGAGACGTAGTGATGATAATAATAACAGCATCCTTTAGGGCCCATGATTTGTCTAAAAATCGTATTATAGATATTTCCTCTCAAAAATAGGGATTAATATTTGAAAACGTATGCACGAAAATAATGAAAACGTATATGTAATATATGAAAACGTATATTGCATTGTTGAAAGCTTAATATTTGAAAGTCACGCATGAGATCATTTATTTTTAAGGGAAAATAATAACACCCTAACCTACCATGTAAATTCACAAATTTGGAAATTACATAAACCACAACTTATACCTATTTATCATAATGCTGCGATCAGTATTACATTATTCCTCCTCAGCATTCATAATTGTAATTGAGAATTAGATATGTTAAATAAAATATATTGCCCTATATTTATTGTATTACCTTCAGTAATTAAACTGAATTCTTTACATCAATATGTAAAGAATATTATAATAAAAACATAAACAATTGTACTGTAAAAAAATTAATAAATTGGGTTTTTAATAAATAACTTGGGTACAAAAACCATTCTGTACTTGACTTTTTTGTTTTAATAGGTTCTTATGCTAATATATTTTTTTGAAATAGTTTTGATAAGATCGATTGCACGCAAATTGTTTACGTTAACATCTAACAGATACCTTATACAATATTATAGATTTATCTATGGTTCTAGTAAATCACTTTAACTCTCGTTTTTTAAAACTACGATGCCCTAACTGTATATGCCTAACAGTCTATTGGTAAATAAGCTTAGATAGATGGTTAAATTAATATTATCACAAATCACTATAAAAACTTTTATAAACAATTAAAGTACATCGATATTTTAACATTTCGCAAACTTCGTTGGTATCGTCAGAAAACTAAAATAATAACAAACGACTAACCAATAAATAATTGAGGGTTGACAACGATATTCTAACTTGATGGTAAGATATTTGTTTAGTTTCAGGATCTCCATTTGCCTCATTTCGCACACCTTCGGTAAATATTGTGTATCCTTTCAGTTTTTGCAGATATGATATGTGGACAGGTTTTGATGAAGTGAGGGGGGCATAAATAGCACTTCCCACATTCTGATACCTCAAATTTAAGGGCTCAACAAGTATTTTACACCTGTGCAATATTAAAATCGATCAATTCGTTTTGGAATAAAATGGGTTTAAGTGTTATTATCTGCAAATAAAACATATTTTTTTAATTATTTAAAGTTTTATTTATTTAATCAAATGGCATTCCATTTCGCCATTTGCTAACTAGTAACTTTATAGCCTAGACCCTTTGTGTAACTAAGCCATAAAATTACTAATTAGCAAATGCCGAAATTTACAACCCCGGTGTTCCTCAGTTTTATGTTTCACGGAAAGCGGTTTGGCCCCCTTTTACTAGTCTTCTTCAAACCTAAGTTTCTTGTTCAATTCAACATACGAGGATGGTTTACACGCTCGCTGAAATGGTTCAAATAACTTTCATCAACGGAGCTGAGGGTAGTTGGGCATCGAAAACAGCTACTACTTTTAATATTAGATCCTGAGAAAAATGTGAATCACTCCTACGTCCGACACCTAGTGGCAAAATTTTAAGAAACGGGATCAGTAGCAAACAAACCTGAGTGGGTGTAAATCATCACACGGCTTTCTCTCATCTAGTTTAAATATTGAGGATACTTTTCTTCTTATAAATTTATGAAACACATGTGATATGTGAGTATTGTTTAACAATGAAGTAACCTTGGTAAAAATCGATCAATGTACGAATTGTTCTAAAATTTTTAATGAGAATAATTGTAATGCAATACAATTAAATTAACTTAATGTAGGCATTATTGTCCTGCATTAAACCAATGCGAGTCAAATAATATACAGGCGTCTAGTTATGCAACCAAAGTTGTACAGTGGATGGAAGAAATGGGACACACAGTATACAGGTTGTCCCAAATTCAATGGTCACCATTAGTATCTTGGAAACGGTAAGAGATACAAACTCGGTTAACAGGAACAATATAGGGATGTTTATCTAAGCTGAACAGCTTAGATAAACAGCCTTCTTTTGTTTTTCCAAAAAAAATGCATGGCCTACCAGATATTCCGAAAAACTGAAAATTGTCATTCTCTTCAAATGTGAATATTTTCCATCATATTTATAGTATCAAAAAATTTAGAAGGAAAAAGTTCAGTCCGTTCTGCAACATACCAAAAAGAAAATGAAGATGCCCAAATAGATGTGCTAGCCGTGGTTAATATTGACCCTACCACCTCAATAAGAAAAATCTCCACTGAGCGCGGTATGGCAAGGAGCACCGTGCATCGCATTTTAAAGTATAATAAATTTTGTAGATGGTATCTCGATCAAATTGCAAATGATTTCCTAATAAAATTCTTTGGAGTGTTGAAAGTCGATTTACAAACAACGGCATTTACAATCGGAATAATTACCATTATTGGAG
>JAWQRJ010005167.1:0-10451 GCA_033557515.1 Diorygopyx duplodentatus
GGGTTTTTTCTGACACTCATCGATGTCGTGTTCACAAACGTTTCCAGTGAATCCCTTTTCACAGTTACATTTATTGGGTTTGATGCAAACCGCGTTGTTTTTGCAGGGCACTTTACAAATAGCTGTAAAAATTAGTTGAAGTGACAAACGAAGTATAGAATAGAAGAAGCAGAGAAAAAATTAGTTTGTGCATTTATTTTTATGGAACATACTATTCTATTCTAGAGAGGAAACCATATATTTCAAAAAAAAAAATCAGTTTAGGGCAGGCTGTGCATAACAAAACTGCACAACTCTTGTGTCGTAGATTATACCTGCTTTATGATATCAACGTCATTGTAACTGTCATAATCTCGCTAAGGAGGTTCCTTAACAGATGATGAGGATGTCAACAGCTAAATTAAGGTACACCACGAATTTATCAACATTTTGTTTTGCACAGCCTACCCTAAACTGTTTTTTTTTAAACATAGGTATGGTGTAAATTTAATGGAATAAATAGGAAAGGAAAGATACAATTACGGCCATAAAAACCTACACCACTAGCTTTTGACATAAATTTCAAAAATTCCGAAAATTATATTGTATAATTAATGTTTCACTTGACAAGTTAAATAATCAAGTTTTATTGCATACTTGGCCATGCAGAGACTTGGCATCGAAAATGTCTGGGCGGAAATGGTTAATTAAGAAAATAAATAATAATAGGCCACAAAATCGAGAACAACTAAAACAGAGAATTCTGAAGACATTGACCATATAGAATATATACAGGCGTTAATATTATCAATGCCCAGAAGAGTGTAAAGTGTTATTTGCGTTATTGTGAATTTGCTGGCGCTGCAATAAAATATTAATTGGTTCCTTTTGAAAGGTTGATCTTAATCCGTTATTCTGTATTTCATTACTATTGTTCACTTAATTTTGTCACTAACTTCAACACATTTCAGTTAATTATTATTTATTATTTGGGGTCTGAAATATATTTTATTTTAAGTTAAAATCGCAAATGTTTCAATTATATAATAAACCAAAATATGACAACAATTATGTTGTCATTATTTCGTTTATTTTTGTCATTAATAATATTTCATAGTCTACTGCACTGATTTGTCATGGTGATATTTTAATGCATTTTACAAAGCTAAAATTTTTAATACTTCAAAGTGGTATAGTTTTTAATGGCCATAACTATACATTTTCGAGTTTACTTAATACCAACTTGTTTGTATCAAATATAATTTTGATATAACTAACAAAAAGCTTTTTTATGAGATTTTATTGTAGAATAAAAATAATAATTGTTAACTGATTTGTTCTAATTATCCTTTTCCCATTGATATAACCTATAACATTTTCTATAAAAATTAATGTTGACATATTTGATCTTTATACATGGGCTTTAATAATAATACACGGTCTTCATTAAATTCTGTAAGTCATGTGATATTAAACATTGTTGTAGGCTTTCGCGGCTGGTGTTCAGACTTCGATCACCGCGTCTCTTCCCGACGCGGCGATCGAAGTCTGAACTCTCGGTTAATCTGATCTTATACTATTAAACGAGGGATTCATGTATATTTATCTATTTGACCATAGGACGGTTTTTTAAACGCCATACAAGATTGGTGATATTTGGAGGATATAGAGATTAAGGTGCGAGGGATCCATTGAGGTAGGTCTCAACTTTCACTAAAATCATTTCATACCGTAAGTAAATAAAATTGTGAGGAAAATACGCGAACATCGAACAATCATAGGGTCGAATGGAACTAGCTCGGTCTATTAGTTTTACATTTCGCCACACGATGGGGCTACCCAGGCAAGCTCTGTTAGTGGTGGAAAACAATGGAAAACAATTACTCCCGAGCGAGCTCGGTCTTGCAGGTACTTAATTATTAACGGAGAGTTTCTTCACCGACGCGGCGACCCTAACTTAATATAAAATTTGGTGAAATGTAGGAGATTTTTAGTGAAATGCACTAAATAAATTCCTATTGGTGGTACGTGCATCTGGTTCCATATATACTTGTGCTTTCGTTGTAATTTCGTGTGTTTTCATTGCGTTTTTGTTTGCATTGTTGTTGTTGTATTTTGCATTTAGACTTTATTGTTAGTCATAATTTGATATTGTAATTTTGAGAATAGTTGCTTCAGTCACGACATGAAACTCAAATTAGTTGTACATTCATAATGGTTTTTACCCCCGAGGAACATGGACTTATTCTTATGTCGCATTGTCGCATGTTCATAGCGGAAACCGCAATCCAGACATTTCATCGATTTATACGACACAATCATGCAATGAACAATTTCAGGAATATTTTCCAAACATAAAAATTGACTAGCATGAGTTTCTGAGTCATTAAGGTCTTCTTGTTAATCGTTTTAATAACAAGAACTGTATTTGCAAAAGCAAATCAACCGGTAGACCTACTAAGTTAACAGAGAAAGTTGATGACGATGTCAGGCAACCCATGGAGCAAAGTTCAAAGAAACCTAACGTTAAACCTGCAGCACAAGTCGGTTGTCTTTTTGCATTATATTATGTTTACAGGTCTTTCAGTTGGTGCTTACCATAAGGCGCTGCATAAAAATCTCTTCCTGCACTTCTACAGAATTATGACGGTGCACCCGAATTAATCCACCCCAAGTTGAATAACAACCTCTTAGAAATAACGTTTTTTTGCTGACGTGGTTTTCTTCCACTTATTTGCATACGTTAATATCCATACATGAAGCAGCACTGCAGCCACTAAACATTGGCATCTAGATTGCTATATAGAGGAGGCGTATAGTTGGATCAATGTTCTTCAATGAAACAATTAATGCGGAACGGCATCGCACTATAAAAATGAATAATAGTTGTTGATAAAAAAATACTTTCAGGAAATCACGTGCCTTTCAGCATTAAATGAAACCATGTACGCAGTTTGTGGTATTTAGCACAACTCATACTTAAGTTAGAGGGCTTTAGTTGTCCAATAGTTATTAGGTGGCCATGGAGAATTATACCGGTTAGCCGTGTGGAATAAGGAGGTAGTTTTGAGTAAGAAAAACAAAATAAAAATATATAAAATATAAAAATGGGACATGATAAAAAGTATGTTATGTGACAAAAACGTAACAACACCCAAAAGGCATTAATTGTTATAATGGTTAATTATACCGTCAACATTTAAGAACAAGATATGGCATTTGAATGATTTCCAATATATGTGGTACCTGATATAACTACAATTAGCAGCTCTTTTTTCCATTTATCGTTATTTATAATGATATTTCTTCAAACTTATGTGAACAATAAACCAGCTTATACCGCATTATCTGCGTTTTCAATTTTCTAATTTCCCGACCAATTTTTTGATCTACCAGTGATTAGTTGAATTTCTTCTAGCACATTCCATTTGCAAATTCGATGAGGTTTTAGGTCATGTTTTGATCGAGCTCTAAGGAAGTTCCCTGTAATAATGAAGACCAAAAGGGTCAGATAATGCATTTGTTGACTGCCGCCTTATTGGATGTTGTTGACAATGTATTTTCGTGAGGTAATCGGCGAAAAAACACAATATTCCCAGGAAAACCGTCGGAAATAAAATAAATATGTTGCATATTAAATCTGTTGGTGGGCATTGTCTGGACTGCATTCACAGTTCAATAGGAAAGAGAAATTATTCAACAGCTCCTGGTGTGTATTGACTGGCAGACGCCGTTAGGTTCAATCGATATCAGATGGATTGTTCAAAGTTACTTGCAGAAGTGTGGGGGAACTTCATTGTCAGCAAGTTTAAAAATAATCTCTGAGGCGAAGATTATACCGTTACCATTAGGTTTATTTTCTTACCTCCTAACGCAAGCCATCTTTGCCAACCATTAGAAGTTTCAGTTTTCGCTTCTGTGAAACGTCATTTATTAAAGGAAACTACTTATAGATTTCAAAGAGAAGAATCCATCCTCACATTCTCTGAAATTGCGGACAACGTGGTGGTTGGGTTTAGAAAAACTGGAATCTACCCACCAAACAGGGACGAAGTTCTCCAGACACTTCCAAATGTTCCCAGCCCTCGAGATGACAATGAGCGAAGGGGAAGACGATCAGACTTCCTGCTGGACAATCGATTTGTGCAGAAGATTTGCAATTAATTATAAAAATTAACATTAAAAATTAAAAAAACAAAAATTGGTGACCACCGACAGCAGTGAAGAAGACGATGATGAAACTGAACGATGGTGAAACCGAACTCCATGAGGATCCTGAAATGAAACAACAACCACCGATTACGACTTCAGCAGTTGGACATTTCGTGTTGGTGAAAATTTTGGGAAAAAAGTTAATAAAATATTTCATGGCAAAAATAATTAACATCTGTGAAGATTTGAAGTTTTCTATTTGAAAACATCTGATCGACGAAAATCATTTACGTTCCCTTCTCTGAACGATACAGCAAGCATTTCGCCACCCGACGTGGTTCTCAACTTCCTACCATTCAAGGAAGGAAGAGGTGTGTGCAGTTTTGGAGATTTTTCAGCTTTTTCTAATTTTATTTTGCAATGTTATGTTCCGGTCAGTATTTTTAGTTCTGTTAAATATTTCAGTCAGTATTTTCTTATTTTTTTTTGTGTGTTTTCAGGAGGATGTGTTTTCACCTCAATTTAGGCTGACTTTACCCAGGGACGTGTTTATAGCTTGTTTAGTAGGGAAAGCGAGATGTGGGCAATGTGACCTTAGTTAGGGGGTGACTGCCCACCAAATTCTCTCAAACAAATTAAATTAAAAATCGTATCTACGGCCCGTCCACCATCATATTGTAGGTGTTTTTCTTTTTTAATAAAAAAATATGGAATGTTCGCTAAATTTTGAAATTAATCTGAAATTGGGACAAAGTGACCCCGGTTGACGGCAAAAGATATGTATGCAGTACGGCAAGACAAGTTCTTAAAGTAAAAGGTTTTTTGAAATATATAAAACCGTCAGATGTTCGAGTAACTAAAATATAAATTTTAAAATGTATAGTAAAATCGAATAAAGAGGTTAGTTTTCGAAGTTAGAAGTTATGTTTATGTAGTATTGAACTAGGTTTCGACTTATGTTCTTGAATATGTTTGCGTAGTTTACGACCCATTTGACCTATAGATAGACCTTCACAGTTATTACAAGCGATGGAATAAATACCGTTTCGTTCTAAGGTAGGAATTTATTTTTATAATTTCATCAATCGTTAAAAAGCATACAAGTTTCTTATATCCAACTTTCCTGGCAGTTTTCTTCAATAATTACAACTTTGAGATCGAAGTACATTTATGAGTTAAGCTTTCCGTTGTAGGGGTTTTTAATGTAAATGGAAGCAATATCCAGAGGGAGTGGAGAGGGCCATATCATCAAAACTGTCTTGTTTACTTACGTATATCACAGTCTTGCGAGGTGTCGTTTGCTCGAGTCCATCCATCACAGCAATCATATGTGAACAGTTTTTTATGTTTTGTGGTCAGAACATCTCTATATGCCCTCTCGTACACAACTCTGAAATATATATGATTTTGTTAACAAGCATTGACAAAAAACGAACAACAATTTTATTTACAGTATCGAAAGAAACAATAATAAAATAACTAATACCGCGGTGTAACATGGATGTGTTTTACGACATTTTCTGAACCCATAACAGAATTCCCAAATTTCATAAATTCTCAGAAAGAAGCAGGGATTTTTAAATCTTTTAAATCTACGTATAGACCTACTGAGATGGTTTGAATACCTAAAGGTGTTGCATATATCTTGTTAATAGCGAAATGGGTTTGAGTCTAACACCATTTGCATTTGATTAGGATATTCTTATTCGAATTGCCAACGTTTCTAATAATGAATTATCCTAATAAAGAAGATGCGTTTAAAATTGTAATCATACAGTGTGAACTGTATAAGTTTAGTTTATTTTTGTTTATTCGAACCAAAATGTGTGGTTCGAATGCCATACGATGTAGATTCGCGGCGGAAGATCAGTTTTATTGAATAAAACTCTTACCTCACACTGGTACAAATTTGGTTGAGGAAACACTTTTCTCGAAAAGTCTTCAACGTCGGTTTACAGTAAACTTGCTTCGTCTTTGAAGGGTAACTGGAATCTTTATGAACTGCACACATATGTTTCCTACAAAAAAATCAATTGATAGATATATTTAACCCTTTATATACTTTTATTATTATCACAGGTTGTATGTAACAATTTTCTTATAAAATGCTGCGTTTACATTATGCAACAAAATGTGTTGTAAAATGTTTTATAACATTTGAGAGAAATGTTTAAAAATTGCACTGAACAGATTTCTGTGTTGTACAACACTGTTGCAGATTATTTGTATTAGTATAAAAAAATTTAATGGAACAAAGAAAACGAGTATTGTTCTTAAAATTTTAATAAGTAAATAATTGTAATAAAAGAAAAATCAACCGCAAATTCGACAACAAATTAAAAAATGTAATAATATATAGGGTGTTCCATTTAAAAATCTGTTAAGGTTAGATAGTGTTTAGAAAAGTTAGGTAGTGTTTTGAACAAATGGGATACTCTGTATATAGGTGTCTACTGTGTACTGTCCATTAGAAATATATGGGAAACGGATAAAGCTAGAGTCTGATAATTTGGATTTGAATATAGTAGGAAGGGAACTAAAAGATAAACATATTTTCAATAAGCTGGCGGTTCCGGTTATACCGGAGGTTGACAACAGCTTTGTTAATTTGAATGTAATGACCCTAATTTTAATTTTCTTTCTTAATCTACATTCAATTTTCAACAACCTTCGTTTGCCAGGCCTGAACTTCATCGGTTTCGAGACATTGAATTTTTTTGCTAAAATTATGCAATCGCAGCAACATTTTGAAAAAGCGAATTTTCATAACTAGACTTATGCGATAATATTCATACTTCGTTAACCATTAGGTGAGATATTGAACTTTTCAGAAATATACCCAGCGGGACATTATTACGTATAATTGAATTTTGAAATAACCAATTAGTTGTTTAGTAAAATTGTTTATTCAGTTGCTTTATAACTAGTCACATAGTTCTAATTAATTATTTTGAACAGTGTGGAACAAAAATGTCTAGAAAAGTAGAAATATACAAGCTTTCGTCTAGTCTAGCGAAAATTCGTTTGGAAAAGATAATGCAATTTGGTGATAGAGCTTCCACAGATGAATTGTTGAAAAATCAGTTTTTTGTTCGTTATGAAGAAGCGAATCGTATTTATACAGAATTTGAAACCGCTAATTCTGTACTTTTGCAGGCTAATTTGGATAATGAAAGGGAATTAGAGCGATTACAAGAAAGTGCGATAGAAATAGATGAAATATTCTACCAAACTAAATTATATTACAATTCTTTAAATAGTAAACCTGAAAGGAAGGTTAATATTCAATCCTCAACTAGTTGCTCTTATTTTTCATGCGGTGTTAAATTGCCTAAAATTAATTTGCCATCCTTTTGTTGTCGTGGGCAAATTTTATTGACCTTTTTAAAGCTTAAACATCTCAAAAATCTTCGCAACGTGGGAAATCAAAGCTATTGAATAATCAAAGATATTTGTAGTTGCATATACCTCTATCTTCCTTTTTGAAAATAGCTTATTCGCGCCATTTCCAAAGTTCGGGAAATGTCGAGGTGGCTATTGATAAATTAAATTTTTTACATAAAGGCGATGCAAACACATAGCGGCAATCCTTCACAAAGAAAGATGGTAACAAGTCATTTCCCATCGTAAACTTCTTCGTCAGTTTTCCCAAGAAAGATAATACTTGATCCTTTGTGATATTCTGTAATATAATATGTGAAACCATTAGAGACTACGTCGGCCAGTTTATATGCAGCAGTATGAATAAATATTTTCGCGAACTCATCAACAAAAGCAGATACTATTTTCTGCGGCGAATCACATGTAGTATCCTCATAGAAAATTGTACCAAGGGGTACAAAGTACACCAACTTTTTTTGTTGAAATGAACTCTAAGATAGCTATGATTTGCATTATTAATCGCTGTGTTAAACAAACGTATTTTTTTTGTAAAAATATCCAATGACTGCAAAACGGTGCGACTTTGGCCAAATATATGTCTAACAAAATCCACCATAAAATCTATAAGGAATTATAAAATGGGATAATATACAGGCGTGCATATAATATGCAACACTAAATTATGTGAAGTTGCATAACGTCTAGAAGAAATAGGACATAGCCTATATATAAAATATATAAATATATGAAAATACTTCTTATAGATAGAAATAAGAGAAATGTTGATCACAGGCGGATCTACGGACAGACAAACAGACAAACTGGTGGACAGACCAATGTCCAAAAATAGTACCATTAGTTCCCCTTTATACCTTTAGGTCAACAGAAAGTAATAAGCTAGGAGGTATAATTGAAGGTATAAAATAGCATTTTATAATAATAACTTACCATATTTTATGTTTATATTATAACTAACTAGTTAAATTTTGTAGCGTTTAGAATTTGGCATTTGCCACTGCGATTGCAGTGTTCATTTTCTTTGTTTTTAAAAGTGTCTCAAAGCGTATTTTTTGAGTTGCCTTTTGAATGTGGAAAATAAGGGAATAACACAAACTTATAAAACCAAATTTGAAAAATATACGTGACATTTTCGACTTCTTTTCCATATTGTGTTTTGGGATTTTTCCTGTTTTTAGGACTTTATGGTTTTTGACCTTTGAATATTTTAGGACTTTCTTGCCTCATGTCACATTGTTGATCTACCAGCAAGTGCTTTTTGTACCTCTTTTGGACTTTGTGATTTGGAGTTTGACTTACAAAATTCTAATCATTCCACTTACCACACATGATTTTGTTTTTTTGCCGATACCTAAATCTATAAGGGTCTACGAAAATTTTCTGTCAAAAGTCTTAGAAACGTAATTTTCAGTAGCAGAAATTCAGAAAGTCAGAAATTATACAAAACATCACATAAAATAACGATTGCCAAAATTTGGTTATCATACAGCATCAATCTCAGATGTTGATTTAACATATTCCGATTTGAAAATGAATGTTTAAGTGTAGCGTACGATGTTTGTAACAGAAAGGTGCTCTGAAAGTGAAAGATTATGTGTGTCAAATTGTCTTGTGTCAATCTGTTATAATTATTTTACGACTATAACAAGGGATTATTTCCATTGGGCTGAAATTCCGTTAATACAGATCTCACAGAATTCGAGGTAACATAATCAATAGCAGAACCTGGTAGACCAAACCCGCTCGGTTCCAAAAACATAGTATTTTTAATCCCTTAGTACCTTAAAATCGGATTTTCTTTTAAGTTGAGACCTATCTATGTCAATTTTTCGCATCGGAACCTCTAAATATAAGAAAAAAATATTTGTTCTGGTAGCGCCATCGTGTGGTCAAAGGTTCAACTAACTTTAACTCAATGGTCTACCAGATTTTAGTTAATTTGATCTTAGTTTGAGCAAAAACTCATTTTCTATCTTCAAATTATTTAACTAAAAGTTGAGACCTACCTCAATCGATTTCTCGCAAAGAAATATCTAAATCCTGCAAATATCGTTCCAACATTGTGGAAAATAACGTGGTCGTTAAGAAACCTGTGCGGAATAAATAAATAAATAAACAAATAAATAAATAAATAAACAAGATTAGCTCGTTTAATTATATTAGATGTAAAATGTCTACATCTGAAGCTTCCACGAAGATAAATTCATCTGCAACACCCTGTATTTTAAAATTTAAATAGAACGATAACTTGACATTTTCTGCAAAAGGATCACCATCTGCTAATAACATAAAACAATTCTTAATTTCATTTACATTTTTAAGGTTTTCAGTAAGACAATCTCTTTTATAAGAAGAGAACACAAAGAGCAAATTTACGCAATATTTGCAATTGCCCAGAATTATCACGAATCCCCGGATCCAGGAATTGGTAAATATCATATGGGACATGCTTATTATTAAGTAAGCTCAAAACTTACATATTTCGCAACATTTATTAACGATGAAGAGTATTTTCAATTCCTCAGAATTTTAATCCTCCATTTCAATTGATTCAATTGAAAGTTATTAACGTAATTCGAGTTATTATTTTTTTATGGTTGGAGCCAACAACAGAAGAGTACACAGAAATTAAGTGATAACTTTTAATTGATTTGGAGAGGATTTTCTAATGGAAACCAATAATTATTTATGTTGCGGGCAATGCCATATACGTGCATTCATACACACTTTCCTGCCCTTGCGAGTTGAGCAGTTCTCAATATTTGTCTCGTTATTTGCAATATTTTTTGTTGTTTGCTGTTGTATGCACCTTGCAATCGAAAGTTACCTTAAAAGGAGTTAACACTTGCGTCGTAAGCCATTAAAGTCTGATGAAGTTGAATGGAATTTAAAAAGTTAAACCGTAAATATCATATGTATAC
>JAWQRJ010005168.1:0-10451 GCA_033557515.1 Diorygopyx duplodentatus
GTTTCTCCTACACTAAGTATTTTTGACATACCCTGAGCCAACAAATATGATTAGATTATACAACTGTGGAAGCGATAGATACCCTGCAAGTAAATAGCTAAAATAATTAAATTACATTATTGTGATGAAAAAAATTTACCAAGTACATAGTATAGTTTAATAATTTTATTGTTCCACTGGTTTGGGATACACCATCATCAGGAACATTCTTATGAATGTTTGAAGATAAAACTAAAATCTAATATATTTGAAATTGAATTACTTTATATGCAAGGTCAAGTTGAAAAATTTTCTAACATGTCTCATTGTCAGTTTAACATTCTAAAACTATTCATATAAAGGAGTAAGGCATCTCAACTTACGTCAAATTTTGCAAAACAAGGCATATGTGATTGTAGTATATTTAACTGTATGTTTTTGAAATGTGACTTTAGGATAAAGGGATTAAAACGAATTTCTCCTTGGAATGCCAACTTCTCCATATTGACCTGATACCCAAACATTGCTTTTAAGTTATTTGCAACGTAATGTCCCACTTTTATTGTCAATTACGTGCGTAGATAACTTTGAATCTTATCACTAAAGTGTTCAGTTTACACTTTGTTCAAATAACCAAATATATTTTCACAATATATCACTCTGTTCAAGCTAGAGATTACTAATTGCATACTAAATACTATCAGTATTTACCCAGTATCAAAAAAACTTTATAGGGAAATAAAGAGAATTATAGTGAATTATTCCACTTAGTTTTAATTGTTGACTAGTTTTTTTATAATTCTTCTACGCCCTCCTTTCTATCTAGAAACATGCCAATATGTCAATTTTACTCGTAAATTCACTAATGCGGCTTTTCCGAGATCCGTGAAGTTTCTTTCCCATTCGTGGGGAAACTTCAAGCTGCGCGCTGATTTGTATTCGACTCGGAGTTTAGAACATATCAATTATTCACACTAAATAGGGGCAGAGAGGCGACGGGCTGAACTAATAAAAAATTCACAGGAAGCGTGCAACTCCATCACCATTGACATTGAAAGTTCCCACTTTACATCCGTTATCGACGTGCGAAATTGCTGGCAATAACTCGGTAAAGATTAATTGGGCTCCAATATTAATGGCAAATCGGCGATAGCGAACTTACTTTTGAACGAAAACACTAGATCGCGTTATCCACAATGATCTCCCTAAGTCCTGTTGCACTGGGAACACCAAAAACAACAAATAGACAGGCACTCTTTTAAAACAAGGTCACACAGTGTTCTGTTACTTAAACTGGTACGTCGGTTATCGTAGATGGCGCTGTTCTTATCTACGAGAAGATAATACCACATAAACAGTTACCACACACTTTATTCTCTGCGGGCACTTGAATTGACAACATTTACAATATGTTTTGCGTCACCAACTATAAGCAGAACTCACTTTGAAATACTTAATAGTAATAAGTAATAACAGTAACTCGCCAAGAGTTACTTTATTAGTGGCCGGGTTGATATAATAACATTATCAATTTTCTAAGATGAGATGACCATTCTTTATGATGGGATCTGTGGTGGACATTGGTTACAATTCCCAATCATTAGAAAGTCCCAATTTTTAGACACACAGTTGATAATTTTTTTAAATCAAGAAAACATGCAAAAAGCTATATTTGCTCCTAATTACTTAGAACACTTTGTGGCTACAAAGAAAATAACTGGTAAAATATAAATTAAAAAAATTCAATGAAAAATCATTGTTCCCGATGACATCATCAGTACATGTTTTAAATGCGACATTGCCTATTTTCTTCATTTCTGCACCAATATCTCAATCTGATTTCAATGTTTATAACTGCAATGTACTTCCTTACGGAGCGCAGGTGGTAGGTTTAAAAAGGGATCCGGGTTGTGTTGATATTAATATGCAACAGTGTATTAATAGCACGTATATATGTATAACTCACTACATTGTACTCGAATTA
Source organism: Diorygopyx duplodentatus (assembly GCA_033557515.1). Taxonomy (NCBI): domain Eukaryota; kingdom Metazoa; phylum Arthropoda; class Insecta; order Coleoptera; family Scarabaeidae; genus Diorygopyx; species Diorygopyx duplodentatus. The sequence goes on from JAWQRJ010005168.1 coordinate 1,964, forward strand.
ACATTAAGACTCTACAGAACACTACTGAAACCTTCTTAAGACTAATTTCTAAGACCTTCTAAGGACTTCTACTGAACCTATTTCTATTATGATGTGAAACTTGCGTTCTTGTCCCACTTATGAGTAATGCAAACGTTGCACGGCTCTAGCGTAGGGCAACCTTGTTGTGTGAGCAAAACAATATTAAATAACAAACAAACGTGCTTTTTACATTTTTTGTTTAACCTATTTTTCCTAATTACTTTATATTCGATCAATTTACTTTTCGCATCACTCCACACGCTCTGAAGCCGCAGTTTAAGATCTTTACGATAATCTTCAAAATTATACATAGGCTGAATTGTATTCGTTACCTTACTTTGTACTTGGTACTTACGTGCTACTAATTTTGGTGTATATTTAAAACTTTCGATAGAAATTCGGTCCCCTGATCCGTAACGAACTCTTTTGGAATCTAATTCTTTTAATTTAGCTCTAGTTATTACTCATATGCTTTAGTTCTGATGACTCTATTTGAACTCGCGACAACGCATCAACTACTGTATTTTCGCTGTTTTATACGTAATATACTACATAATAAAATTCTTCAATCTAAACTTTGATGACCTTGATGATGTATTAGTCATACAGGACAAATGCAATAACGGTCCGAAGTTATATACATATATTTGGAATTTCCTACCGAATAGATATGGTCTGAAGTTATAACTTTGCTCTAATCAAATTTTAGCGTTTTCAATTAGTCGCGTAATACGTACATAATTAAATTTGTCGTGATCTTTTTTAAGAACTTCTGCTTATAATTCAATCGAATCTATAAGATTCCTAACACTATCTTCGGATTTATGCATACAAGGTAACAGAATACCTGCAGTTTTTAAGCGAAACGATTCGGCGATCTTTACTATCTCTCTATCATTAAGAATGCTATGAATTTCCCTACTTAGCTTTTTTATTTCCCTAACATACAATTTAATTACGTTAACTAATCCTATATTCCTAATATCAGTGCTGTGCCGTATTTTAATTTGCTCGAATTCTCTATCGATCACGCCTATTTCGTTTAATCTAACAGTATCTGGAAGACCGAGCTCGCTCGGGGGATCAAAACACAAAAAAAACATTGTTTCCTACCCCTATCAGAGCTTGCCGGTCTCTTAGTTTTGGTACCACCATCGTGAAATGTAAAACTAACAGACCGAGCTAGCATTTTTTAAAATACTTATAATACTGGTGGCGCCATCGATTAAGCTATTGTCATAGCCGCGTGGCCGCGTCCGTGTATAGTACTGTGAGAGTCGAGACATATCTCAATCGATTCCTGACACCGGATTATTGAAATCCTGCAAATATCGGCCGGTAACATAACGCCGTCTTCCAGATCTGGGGAATACATACATACGCACATCCATACATACAAGATTATCGCATTTAATAGTATAGGATTAGTGACCTGTATGTCTTTGCGCCTATACTGATTGTGTTTTCGTATGCTGTTTTTCAATTTATTTACTTCCCCCGATAACTCAACCAAATCTTTAGTCTATCTTCACGTCCATTTACTGTGAGTGGATGTTGAGAAGTTCCTGTCTCCTCACTCGCGCCTTATCTTCTTCTCCATGGCCTTCTTGCATTTGCGCCATATGAAGAATCCCGTGATAACCATCGCCATGAAAACAACCAATATGATGGCGACTTCCCTGATGTTGAAACTCGCTATCTCCGTTCTTCCTCCACTATTTCCGGCTTGGCTTATTATTACTACTCCCTCTTCCTTACTCTAGTTGTAGCCCATTTCGATGGTGGTTTACTTCCTTACGGACTGCAGGTGGTATTGAAACCTGAACTTGCGTTCTTATCCTACTTATGAATAATGCAAACGTTGCAGGGCTATATCGTAGGATAATCTTGTTATGTCAGCAAACAATATTAAATAACAAACAATCGTAGTTTGTTTGTTATTGAGATTGCATTACAATAACATACCAACATTTAAAGTTGCATATTGTCAATCAGCATATTATTCGTCACTCTTTTTGGGAACTTGCAAATTGTTATTGTGAATTTCCAAATACAAATTCTTGCCACAACGATATGAAAAAATGTGAAATATAAAACTATTTATTAAAACAAAAACAATAACACAACACAAGCTCAACTAGCAGACAAATGTAAACTATTTGTCTGAGGAAGTCACGAGAAATTTTAAGGCGGAGAGGCGCTGATGCATATATTAATAATCATTGTTACTGAATCATTGTATCTGAAGTGCGCTGTTTGTGGCGGATTTTTTTAAATTTAGCAATGTATCATCGACCGCAGAGAAAAATAGATTTCGTTAAATTGTTTCAAGGGGGCCGCGACTGAAATTGATGTGGAAAAGGGGGTCGCAAATAGCAAAAAGTTGAGAAACAGTGCATAAAAGTTAATCAACGGTGAGCAAATTTCAAAAAACATAAAAATCTCATTAGTATTCTCGTCAAGATATTGAAGAGGATGTCAAATTAAAGGTTTTAACTGTTATCGAGGAAAATTAACATAAAAGCGTTGGTAAAGTTGGCCTTAGTTTTGATATTCCTTTTAACACAGTGCTAAAACTTTCAATCTTACGGGGAAAGTATTCTACAATAATTTTCCGATGGCGATCCAGACCGTCGAATGGAATTTAGTGAAAGATAAATACCAAATGAATATGTGTAATAATAATTACCTTCAAATAAAAAAATAATGTTTTTTTTTCGGATGAGTCTACTTTTACGCAGAATAGTGAAACTCAACCCTGAAAATTGTAGGTATGAAAAGGTAAATGTTTGGGCACGAATTTTTAGAAATCGAACTATTGGACAAACATCTAATTCCTGCTATAGCGGGCTTATATCCCAGCCCAAATAATCCTGGTGTAAATTATGGTGTGGAACTTCACATTACGAAGCAAGTGTTACGTGGATCAAGTCCTGTTAGACAAGATTCTTAGACAAGAAAATACGTAGTACTATCGAATGACCAGCATGGTAAACAGATCTGACACCCTGAGATCTTCTTCTATTGAGACAAAAATGCAGTTTGCAAAAGGAAACTGAAATTTTGGAGAACTAAACATATACTACTATACATCAGTAGATGGATTTCAATTATTTACTACCCTGCAGTATATAAAAATAGTAAATTCATGGTTATCGTGCAAATAAATTGCACCTTTTCTATTATACAATACGGGAGAACTTAAAATAGTAATGTGAAAATCGCCATAGCGTCGCTTTAATTAATTTCGCTTGCTACCTAGGACGCTGAGGCTTTAAATTAATTATTACTTGAATTAAAAGTGTATTCTACAAATTGCAGTTCACATTCTATGTAGGAATTTATTTATTAAAAGTTATTTCGTGTAAAACTCGACAGAATTATAGGTGACACCTCATAATAAAAGTATGAATACTGCGGAAGAAAGTAGAATGATTAAATTACAAAAAGTTTGGGTGGTTTGGTGGTATATAGTTTGTACATTGTTATTATATCGGCGGTATTACAAAGACTTCCAGGAATTTCGCCCACAATCTCTACACATTGAACACATGGGTTGTGGGAAATTCCCAACTTCGTGACGCAATTGAGATACCATGTCCACATTTTATAAAACCACAACGTGATAGATACAGCAAAATGCTTTAGCAAATCGTTTTTCTGATTATGAAATTAAAACTGTATTTTAGGATGTGATATTTTAAAAAGCGATCATGTAAATTTCATAGCATTTTTCGGAATTGGAAAGAACATGGAAATAGACATAACAAAGAGAATGAGTCTGTTTTCGCCTACCCAAGTATTTTTGGTATGTTAATTATGATTGAAAAATATTAACTACAGTGCATTCAGTAGATTTCAAAAGTGAACTTACTTACAATATAGTTTTTAAAATATTTATTTACCTTACTACAGCAATTAAGAATAAATAATTGGTCTCATAGGCTCAAGTGCTGTGTGTGTCCAAGTAACCAAACATTTAATGATGCGATAGGAGTGACCATTTCAGACTGGTACTAAATCTTCGACATTTTAATGTCCACCATCGATTCAATTTTGTGTTTAATGGTTAAGCATTAAATTTCAAAAAACCACGTTCGCAATCACATAACCATACAACACGTGTAAACAAACTTTAAAAATCAATAAAACACGTCTTGCCAGCTCCACAAACCTTACAGAATTCCCCTCACAACTATAATGACCCAATTTTTCGTGCCTTTGTTGCTATAAACGTTGCCAGTGCGAACACCAAGGCCAACACTTAAAAATAAAACCTAAAGGTGACGAAAGCAACGAATTACGTTATTTTCCAGTGCGTCATAAACTTGATTGGAGATAATATGCATACTAACATACTAATACCATTCTAACAGTAGACAGTTAATGTAGATTAATTCACCTGAACAGAAGTGATTAAATAACGATACGTCATTAGGATTCGAACGAAATTCTTATAATAATAATGTTTGTTATTTGTATATAATAAAAGTTAAATAAAATAGTCTGAGAAACTGAAGAAACCAAGAAACTGAAGGCCTTTTTTATTATTTTTTGTTGTGTAGTTTTATGCAACACTTATTTAATTATATTTTTGCAACATAGGTAAGATTAAGAAGTGAAATTCCACCTCTTTCAGGACGAGAGATAGCACTTCAGCAAAAATGTACAATATAGAGATTCCACACAATGTTTACTTAAATTCACTGGCATGGCACTCATCTTCTACAAAATACCCTAAACGGCATGAGATAAAGTCATGACAAAATCATGATTTGTTCATAACTTACTTTGAAAGCAGACAACAAAAGGTAACTATTAAAAGCCATGAAATATCATTAAACCTCTAGTTACTGACGAAATAATTATAATTACAAGAGCATAACGCTCAAAATCAAATTTACTACAGCCAAAAATTACAAATTAGTATACTGCTGAAATTCAATGTACCTGTAGGGCACATTGAATGTCATAATTGGAAACTCTATGAACTCAAGAACTCAAAAATGATTACATGTATAACAACTAACATAAAACAATCATTTTAGCAGATTAAAATCATGTATATCAAAACAATAACTTTTTATTCACTTGTAATATCCGTAGCTTACCAGAAGTACTGAATAAATGGTCGCTCCGCGCTTTGTTGTTGTTTTTGTTATTCTGTCTTCGTTCGCCGTATCAAATCCAAATCCTAAGTGGTGTCAGCCGTTCAGTGTCCACAGTTTTCAATTTTCTTGGCTCGAAAAAGGGGTAAATGTGCCCTCGTCCAGTTAAAATTCTGGACCAACCGCTGTGAAATTTCCCGAAATAAATTTGGACCAAAATGTTAATATAGCTAATATACGTGTTAATCAGCATGTTTTCCAATTTAATACTTTCAGACAAACAAGCTGTATGAACAGCGGCAGCGAACTACAATGCAATAACGTTATCGATTTTCTTTGGCGAATTGTTTATGGGCAATTTTGAGGCGGAAATAAAACGAATTGGAGTATTTCCCCAGAGTATACCTGAGGTGTGCAGATGACATTTTTGTGTAGTTTGATACTAAAAAATATGAATATATTAAATTTGCAGGTTTGTCAAATCAGCGCTCCTTAATACATATTTTCACCTGCTTTTTAATTGGGGTACATTCTGGTTATTGCCTGAAGACTAAAGTTAATCAGTTGATTGACTAAATAAATTGGTTAAATTCTCGATGAATTCATTTCTATTTGCCAAATAATTAAAATATCCGATCCAATGGTGCTACTTATCCCTTATTGTTAAGGTTTTCAACTTGATTTATTAAATAGTTTTCATAATGTACGTGTATTACTACTGAAACCAATAATTTTCGTACTTCTTCAATTTTATATTTAAATTTTAATTAATTTTGTTTGGTTGTTTCTCCTGGCAACTTAAAAGTTAATCTACTTGCTCAAATTTTCATTCTTTTGTTTTTCAACTTAGCGAGATATAGGGTATTTAATTAAATTAAATTTTTCCTTCAGTTTACCTTTGAGTTGTGCATTATTTAGTGCAGTTTTTATTTTTTAGTTTTTTATTCAATCAGCTTTTGGCTTTATATTATATTTCCTGTGCATCATTTTAAAGGGCCTAGCATTAATATTGGTATCTTGTTCATTGAATTTTTTAAACTATTTTTTTTATGCTTAAACTTTTTCGAACTGTCATCTATTCGTAATATTCATCGTGTACAGATTTTAAATTGTTTTATACAATTTATGTTCAGGTTTTATTTACGCCACCAATAAACACAGATTTTCGTGCATCTTGAAATGTACTCTGGGAGTTGCTGTTTCCTAACATAACATGAAAATGTTATGTTAAGAAACCCTATTTTGCTTGTATTAAATATTAACTGATCATTTAAATTGCAATATTTAGCCGACTATTCGCAGTTTTTTTGAAAAAATTTGAGATTTAAGAATTTGACATCTTAATAAGGATCGTTTTATTTGTATTGTTGGAACTAGACATTTTTGTACAGGATGCCGGAAACTACCACTTTATCAATTTTTTTAAATGGAATACTATATATTTTTTAAAACAAACCAAGAAAGGTGAAAATTCCGTTAGAGAAAATCTTTTTTTTTTCTATAAAAATTTCTAGTTCTGACACTACTTACGTCAAAATATAGAGGTGTTAATAAAAACACATCTTTCTAAGCCACTAATTTTAAAATGTGCATTCTTCAACTTCATCGACATTCCCCGAATACATTATTTTATCCAAGTAGTGGTAAAACAATAATCGAAGAATGGAATACTAAATGGACAACCTGTATGTAAAGGGTGTAACAGATAAGGTGAGCCAAGGGTATATTTTGCATATTTGGGGAGAGAGAAGAAAAGTGTTCCAATAAAACTTAATCACGGTAATAAGAGGTGAATTGTACAAACTGACTTGAAAATTTAATAAATTCACTGCCACTTTCCATCACTTTTAAACGTTGCTTCATTGGTGAAAAAATGCATTTTCTTGCAGTTTTCTTACTGCCCACTGACAGAAATTAATCCTATTTGCAAAATTTTCTTCGAATAATGAACGGCAGAGAAATAGTATCAGTTGTTTAGAACTGCCAATTCCGTTTCTAAGCCTACGGGATATTTTACATTACCGTAAATCTATTTTTAAATATTAATTTTGATATCATACCTTTCCAATTTTCTCTATGTAATGCTTCAGAACATGCAAAAATACTTTCGGTGCAACATTGAGGTGTGCATTGAACAGCATGGGCAACATTTCGAACACTTGTTATAGCCAACCCTTTATTTAATCTTTTTGTGTATAATATTGAAGAAATTTTTTTCATACTGTGATTTTAATTTTTTGTTTTGGAAACATTGTTACAAAAAAAATTGAAATCGGGGCTCTTGAAATACCTAGCTTAGGTATAGGGAATGGAATCAGAAATTGAAAGTACCAGTCCAATTTAAAATGATCGAGATTTGCAAGTTTGAAAATTTTAAAAAACGGATTGTAATAGAAAACAACGTGTATAAAAAATTGCTTACTCTAAAAGATAATACTGTCTATTAATTACACTAAAAAACGCAATCTCATATTTCAGAATAACTGGATAATAAATTGAAAATATGGTTTCGCAAGGGACAATTTTGAGGAAATAGCCAATAGCTCGCCAAGAAGTAATTTTAGGTGATATAGAACTTAATATCCTTACATAAAACAGGGTAAATTTTCTAAGTATTTTAGCCCCTTTATCGCACCTTAAAACTAGATGTTTAATTAATAAAAATCCTACTTGCAGACACAGCTATGCATACCACAAGTATTTACATTTTTTTTTTGGCATTGATCGGATCAAAACTTTTCCAGATAAGTTGTCAACCATGTTGAAAAATATGGTGTGGAGATCCTTGGAGAAAATTGGAGATAAAAACGATCAAAGTTTTGGTATCATATATTTGTAAGATAAATTGGTTTTTTCAACATACATTTAGTCAGTGCCATAAATTACCTCCTCTGCAGTCAACTTTTGGTCCTAAAATTCTGCATTCGTCTGTCTGAGTAGAAATCGAGATTCCCTCGTCGTTTCTTAAGTTTACATGTTGGCTACTACTACACGCTTATTGTCGATTTCCAGGCAATACTCCTACACTTTATCACCAATGTAACCTACTTTTTTTAATACATCAATAAGACCCATGTACCATGTAGAAGAAGTACCATCTTCTACTTTTTGTAGAAGATGGTACTTCTCATGGGGTAAAACCATGGATATGGAAGTATGAAGCAATTGTACCCATTACTAAATAACAAATCAAAGCTACGTAGTGCAGTCTTGTTTGTCTAAAAACTTGATCCGCCTTGTTATCACCTGCAGGTGTATGGTTTGGGGAAACGCAGCCAAAAGCAATCTTCATAAGGTTTAAGTAATTGAAAATAAGGCGTTACGAATTGTTCTGGTATATTTCCAACAGTGAACTTCAT
>JAWQRJ010005169.1:0-10449 GCA_033557515.1 Diorygopyx duplodentatus
TATATATATATATATTGTATTGTATTGTATTGTATTTGTATATATATATATATATATATTCTCTAGAGACATTCTAGTTCTGACACCTAAACTTTTTAATTCAATGCAAAACAACGCGTGGCACAAACTTCGTCAGTGCACATGCGAATAATTCCAGTTACTCGACTTCATAATTAATTTTTGCGCCCTATCCGTACTTCGCATCCGTTCTCCGACTGTAATTGCTAACTTTAATTAGCTCAACTGCACGTGTAATTTAGTAGAAGTACTGCCCCTAAAGGAACTGGGCGCAGACTGGATCCGAAGGATCCGAAGTGCCTGTTTCTAAAAGTAACGTCGCGGCCGAACATTTCAACGGATTAGTTGAGAGGAGTAGGCATCGTAATTTGTAGCGAGCCTTTAAATAACTTGGCGAGCAAATTGGATTTAAATCCCATGGAGTACCACCGCCGACTTGCGAATCATTTCTGGACGATTTTTTGCTTCCTTCCACGTGCGGAATGAGATTGATGTGCTTGTTAAAAAAGTTGAAGGTAAGGGTTCCACGAAAATTTACGGCGGATTTAAAGATTTATGTTGAACAGTCTGCTTGGAAATAAAATTTTATAATACTAGACGAAAGTAAAATCTGGGATTCAGCATAATAGGATAACCAGTTGACTTCAATAGAAATAATAATTCTTAAAAAAAATTCCATTGTTGATGTCAATGGAATTTTTTTGACAATTAACAATTCTATTGACATCAATTTAAATTAAGTTAAATTAATTTTAATTTAATTAATTTAATTTTAATTAATAGAGAAAAAAATCTCACTGGGCTATACTGTTACCATCTGTTATTAAACCTGGATGTGAAGGACGTGCTCTTCACATTTTTGTCGGTACTGGAGGATTTTATTGTCAACAGCTTTGGCAGTTTTTGTCCAATCAATAATATTTCACAAATTGCGAATACAATATCCCGCTGTCAGTGATATTTGAATATTTTGTAAGATCTTGTTCGTCATGATAAATTTTTAATAAATCTCCACACCACATACTGCTAAAAGGTATATTAAACATTGACAAATGCTTAATTAATATTTTAACATACGTATATATATATATATATATATATATATATATATATGTGTGTAATATAAATATCAAGCAGTATTAATATTTGATATGATAAGCTTGAATTACTTTGAAGGTAACATCCACAACTAAACTTGATGTCGACAGAGCTTAACTGGTTATGTGAGACTTTTTTGTTAAGCGCTCGTGTGGATGACTGTTTTTTGATCGATCGTTCCAGGTTATTAGTTTAGAGATGATGACGCCTGTACGTAATTAGTTTTGAATGTTTTCCCCTGTGTTAATGTGCTGCACGTGAATGTCGAAACGTTAAACAATTATGCTTATTAGTAACTATCTGATAACATTAAAAATTAAACTGCAACAGGTAGAGAGTATTTCAGCTTTGTTAGCTTCCAAAATAAAAAAAAACATTAAGCTCTTTTTTTAAATTTCAAACCATCTTATGAAATCTTAAAAATATGATTTAAGTAAAACGTTTCATACTTTATCATAGTCTTCATAAGAAATACAATTTCCTTTCCGATCTCCAACCACCTAAGGAAAATCAAACTTCGTTATCGCTCCATTGGTTTTGACGAAACTTGCAATATAACACCTTGAGGAGATCTCGAATGATCATCCTATAATATAAACTGTTTATTTTCAGTGACTTCCAAACCATCAGACTTAAAATCTTGAAAAGGTGATTTACTCATAAACCCTTGAAGTAAACTGTTTCAAGCTTAAGGAAGCTTTATCACATCTTCACACAATTTCTAATCTAATACGAATATTATTAGTGGAATAAATACATTCAATTTTGCATACGAACATAACTAATATTAAATTAACAAAGATTTGAACCCTTCATTTAAAAATTCAATGTCCAACTCATTGATTTTATCACTATTTATTGGACATTGGAGATATATTATGCCATTTGCCAGATACAAAAAAAAAAAAAACTTAAAGCTTAAGATTAAAATCTTAAAAAGGTGATTTACTCATAAACGCTTGAAGTAAAGTGTTTCATGCCTAAGGAAGCTTTATCGTGGTCTTCATAAGGAACACAATTTCTAATCTAATGCGAATATGATTAGTGGAATGAATACATTTAGTTTTGCATACGGACATAATGAATATTAAAACAACAAAGATTTAAACCCTTCATTGGACATTGGTGATACTCCCCACTGACATTGGAGATACAGTGGCACACTGTATCATCACTGTATAATTTTTTGATAGTTTGTGTTTTCAAACTGAGATACCCCAAAAAGTATTAATGCTATGAAGACGGGGTTTCAAAATTCAGAATCCCCAGATCATTTTCTATGAGATTCCCATTAAGATTTAAAACGGAGATGTATCAATTTTAAGAAAAATTCAATTCTTTTTGTACGATTTTTTGCTAATTCGTGTTTTCAAACTGGAATACCCCAAAAAGTATTAGTGCTATGAAGACGGGGTTGAAAAATTCAGAATCTCCAGATCATTTCCCATTAAAATTTAAAACGGAGATGTTCCAATTTTAAGGAAAATTAATTTTTACATGTTTTTGATAATTCATGTTTTCAAACTGAGATACTCCAAAAAGTATTGGTGCTACGAAGACGGCGTTTGAAAATTCAGAATCCCCAAATCATTTCCTATGAGCTTCCCATTAAGATTTCAAACGCAGATGTACCAATTTTAAGAAAAATTCAATTCTTTTTTTTACAATTTTTTGATAATTCGTGTTTTCAAACTGATATACTTAAAAATTATTAGTGCTATGAAGACGGGGTTTGAAAAGTCAGATCATGTCCTATGTGATTCCCGTTAAGATTTAAAGCGGAGATATTCCAATTCTACGGAAAATTCATTTCTTTTACAATTTTTTGATAATTCGTATTTTCAAACTGAGATGCCCCGAAGAGTATTAGTGCTATGAAGACAGGGTTTGAAAATTCAGAATCTCCAGATCGTTTCCTATGAGATTGCCATTAAAATTTAAAACGGAGATATTCCAATTCTAAGGAAAATTAAATTTTTTGATAATTCGTGTTTTCAAACTGAGATAACCCAAAGAGTATTGGTGCTATGAAGAGTATTGGTACTATGAAAATTCAGAATCTCCAGACCATTTCCTATGAGATTCCCATTAAGATTTAAAGCGGAGATATTCCAATTGTAAGGAAAATTGATTTTTTTTAGAATTTTTTGATAATTCGTATTTTCAAACTGGAGTGTCCCAAAAAGTATTTGTGCTATGAAGACGGGGTTTGAAAATTCAGAATCCCCAAATCATTTCCTATGAGATTCCCATTAAGATTTAAAACGGAGATATTCCAATTCTAATGAAAATTCATTTTTTTGACAATTTTTATTTATTTCCATGGCCTTCAAACCGTGAAGCTAAAAAATTAAAAAGAGTTAAAAAGTATTTAGTATCCTTCTTTTCGAAGCTTCAACGTAGTCTTCACGAGAAGCGAAATTCCAAATGTAGTCTCCATCTTTCCAAGGATAGTCTAACTTCTTTTTCCTACGAAACTTAAGTTACTTAAGAGCATTACAATACGAAAATAGTAGAACACTATAGTATTTAAGTTTGTTAAAATTGCCATCTTGGAATAATAAACACAGTGTGCAAGATACCCATTGATATTGAAAATCTAATACGAATATTATTAGTGGAATGAATACATTTAGTTTTGCATACGGACATAATGAATATTAAAACAACAAAGATGATTTAAATGAAGAGCCCTTCATTTAAAAATTCAATGTGCAACTCATTGATTTTATCACTATTTATTGGACATTGGAAATACGGTGGCACACTGTATCATCACTGCATAATTTTTTGATAATTTGTATTTTCAAACTGAGATACCAGAAAAAGTATTAGTGCTATGAAGACGGGGTTTGAAGATTTAAAACGGAGATGTTTTAATTTTAAGGAACATTATTTTTTACAACTTTTTGATAATTCGTGTTTTCAAACTGGAGTACCCCAAAAAGTATTAGTGCTATGAAGACGGGGTTTGAAAATTCAGAATGTCCAGATCATTTCCCATTAAAATTTAAAACGGAGATGTTCCAATTTTAAGGAAAATTAATTTTTACAAGTTTTTGATAATTCATTTTTTCAAACTTAGATACTCCAAAAAATATTGGTGCCATGAAGAGTATTGGGACTATGAAAATTCAGAATCTCCAGACCATTTCCTATGAGATTCCCATTAAGATTTAAAACGGAGATATTCCAATTCTAAGGAAAATTAAATTTTACATTTTTTTGATAATTCGTGTTTTCAAACTGAGATACCCCAAAGAGTATTTGGTACTATGAAGACGGGGTTTGAAAATTCAGAATCTCCAGATCATTTCCTATTAGATTCACATTAAGATTTAAAATGGAGATGTATCAATTCTAAGGAAAATTAATTTTTTTTACAATTTTTTGATAATTCGTATTTTCAAACTGAGATACCCCAAAGAGGTATTATTCAGAGGTAATTGGTGCTATGAAGACGGGGTTTAAAAATTCAGAATCTCCAGATAATTTCCTATGAGATTCCCATTAAGATTTAAAGCGGAGATATTCCAATTATAAAGAAAATTTATTTCGGCCATTCGCAATTTCTCTTTTTAAATCAATTTTTTTGCGATCCAATACCCTGTATCCCTACCTCGGTATAAACCGATAAAGATTCCGGTAAACAACGGATTTGAAGTATAGCCCTGCCAATGTAATCCAATTCGTTGGCGTGCAAAGTCATAAATGGCGGCGTCAAGTGGATTTTCCATTTCCACGAACCCGCAACGGTGCGCGTAAAAAAATATCGATGGCAGGGCAAATCGGATCTGAAGGTTTCGCGCTGTTTGATTGAAAAATTAATGGGGGATCACCTCCGCCCTAAAAAAATATTCTAGCTTGTTTATGCTAATTTCCGGAACAAACAGTCGCGTTCAGTATTTTTATTGGTGGCAATCCTCTGAATAAAGTCCTTTGATTAATACTTTCTGTAATGGGTTTAATGTATTTGCTTGCGAGCGGATTCAAATCCTCCATGCGAAATTCAAGCTCTGACACTTTTGCTGAAACACTTTTGCTTGTACCGACTGAAACTATCTCAGGTGAGAGAATTTCCACGACTTTACGAGCTAATTAAACCATTTCGCTACGTTGAGGCTTTAATTTTGCAGATACTCACAGAAACAATTACCATTCTACTTTGAGCGACAAAGTACCATTAAGTTTATAGTGAATAACAAGCTCTAATGAAAAAAGGAACACACAAGTAAAAAATAATTGGAGGAACAGAACATAACATAAAATAGCGATAATTTTATTTAATTATACAATTTATTCAGTACGGTGTGAATTTAATTGGTACGTTGTATGTTCTCCCATATTTTTCTCTCATATCCTAACGTATGCTCCCATTTCATGAATGCAGGACATGCAACTTGCTATAGTCTGTGCAAAGTTTGAAAAAGGGAAAAATCGATTCACAATTTCCTCGTGTATTCATCAAGTAGTAATTATCTTACTGCATGCAATGGCTAATATGTTGCGGTGAGTGGAAAATGTGGGTTTTTAAGAAAATTAGTACTCGATGTATAACACTATAAGGAAAATTTGAGTTCATGTGAAAACTAAAATGTTTGGTTGCTAATTCTATTGTCATACAAAAATCGTTAGCATACTAATTCTCTTATAAAATAAATAGTAATTTACAAAAGCTATTTATAACAAATTTAGAGATTGGGATGAGTTAGTTATTAATGGGGTATTTCATTGATTTGAAAAAAAGTGCGTTTGTACGAAATATAAAATAATTGTATCCCATAGAATTGGGCAGCTATTTGTATACAAATTGGTTTAATAATCACTGATCAAATAGTTTAATGTTAATTAAATCACTAATTCATGAGCAATGAACTATGGGCAATGTATTATGGGCGATTTAATTTTCACGCCGAATAAATTAAAACGGTTTATTAATTCAACTGTAAATACTAGCGTCGTGTTAAAAATATCCCAAATGTCCTCTTTAAATAGGCACTTTATTAGCGGGAACGGCACACATTGTAGTATTTGTTCGATAAATTGTATTTTGTATTACCGCATCCGGTTAATCCTTAAGTACATAACGATTTGTTAATTTATTGCTCATTGCAAAAAAATAATAATCTTAAAGGTAGAATAAATATAGTGCGAAATAAACCGAATAAATATTTAAGCTAGTACGTTCGTTTAATTCTTACTGCAGCTGAGATTTAGTTTGTTATTTTCAATCTGCTAGTAGTCTTCCAGAAAATCATATATATATATATATATATTAGAAAACAAAAAAAATTTAAAAAATTAAAAGCAAGCATTGATACTAGATTTTTAACAGTATGAAGTATTTAATAAAATTTGCCAAAAATAATAATTGACAATACTCTTATTATGTTAAAGCTACAAAAGAATATTCTCCAATTTCTTGAATTTTCAATACGCTAGAAGACATGTCGGAGCTATTGGAATTTGGATGTACGTAAGATTGATATGGAATTGCAAATTGCCTAAATTAAGATAAACGGCTTGTATTGAACGCTCTACAATACACTGAATGTGAGTTCGAGTGTCGCACGTGTAGGGATCAGTTTAATAGAGATATATTCGAAGTATCAGTTTAATACATCGATGTGTCGACTCCCCAGATTCAAGTCAAATTCGCGAAATACATGCCTATATGACTTTCCACCAATTCCTGTACATTTAAAACTATCGTAAAGCTATCCTTGTGTTTATTTACCAACTTTTACTTGATTTTGAGAAAAAATCACCTATTTACAAGTCTTTTTTGCGAACTTGAGGGCAAAGCATTCAGCAACGTCTTGCAATTTTGAAAAGCTTTCTGGTAAAGAGACCAAGGGTGAGTATACCTCGATAATGGAATTTCTAATGATTCTTCTTCGTAGATGCGTTTACATTTTACGTTGTTATTCCCTTGCGTATCACAAGAGGGAAAAGATTATGGGAACGTCTAAGGTGACGTGAAAAATTTATATGTGATTACCAGACTCTCACTTTTATCATTTTAGAAAGACAATTTTGAAAAATGAAAGTAAATTATAGCTTTACCCACAGCATCCGATCATTCACACTTCAGAAACCCGACCTTAAAATACTTCACAGCCGTCATTTTTAATAATTACCGGATTCTACAGAAGGCTTTCTAGAATACGAGAAACTGAAATTTAGCGAAGCTTTATCACAGCACTCGCATATTTGAATGAAATGGGTCTGTCGACAAAGCAAAAACGTGGAAGGAATGCGAACGGGGCTATCGCAAAAGACTGTGAGCCCGGAAATCAACCCCTAATATATTATTTCGAAAGTTACTGGTGGGGATAAACGCGTATCAAGTTCAGCGTTCCGACGCTGTTTCGACGCCGACGTCGCTTCTATTATCAGTGTTCCTCGCGCACTACCTTTCGCCTGAACTTGCAGTCGCGGCCTCCCGCGATTCGCGCGTTTGTAGCCGATGTATTGGAGTTTTACGGTTGTTCGAAACGTTATAAGGTAAGATTTTCACCTGATAGAACGTTCTCGCCTTTAATAAACGGCTACGGTGAAGCAAAGAAGCGGAACGCGCAAAGTTAATTTCGCGTATGTTCTACAAGTTTCGAAGTGTCGTGAAATTCAACGACATTTAATTTACATTTAAATCGAGTCGTCGGTGCTTCACCTCTTAGTGGAATAGTGAAGGTAATGGAATAAAGCTTCAAGGGGGTATTTGCTAATGTGAATATACTTAAATGTGTTTATTATTTCTTAAACACTCATAATAAAGTAGCTAGAAGTATTCGTTTACTTTAGCATAAGTTTTAGTAAAGTTTTATAAATAAGTATTCGCGAAATTTGGTTAGTAAAAAATGACGTAGCAACAAAATAAACCACTCTACAAGCATGAAAGAATACAAAGCTGAATTTCACAGAGCCTGAGAACTGGCATATGTATGCAGCTTTGAAATTATTCTGGTTGAGCTGTTTCGAAGTTCTATTCCACTTGTCTGCTTTTGATGTAAATGTAAACTCGTGTTGCAACTGTATTACACTTTTTTAAAAGGGGGATTTTTCTTTTAATTAATATTAGGTTTTATTAAACGCAAAGCTCATTTTCCTTGTTAACAATCCACGAATGCTGCTTGTTCGAAAAAAGGTCTATTGAAGTAAGAAAAATTACTCAAATTACAAGTTTTAATTAGAAGCAACGGTTTTCTTAAAAAATGCGACTGGATGGGCGACCATATTAATCTTACTTTTTTAAATAAGAAATTCCAGATTCATATTTATTGCTCTGGAATATTCTAAACATAATACAACACGTGAAGCGTTTGTATCTGCATAATGATAATTGAAATAATCTTCTTTGAATTAAATTCCGTGTTTATTATCCAACAGGAAATTTATTTCTCTGCCCCTCGGTCTAATTTGCATGAAAGCAACATAAGTTTCTGGGAATTACGTAGCAACATAAATGCAACATAAATTAAACAAGCCATCTTTTCAAACGAATTACTTTAAGGTGATAGAATACTCAGAAAACTGATCGTTGTGATTTGGAGTTGATGAGATTGGATCGTCTTGGGAAAGAATGATGAGGTTGCATTTACGCCAATCCACAAAACGAGGTGTGTCGTATTTGAAATAAGAATCCAGATTGCTCTTACTGTGAGCTTTTTAAAAATTGTCTTTCGAAAATAAAATGTGCTTATAGGATATCCGCAGGCCTCTGGTGGGATTAGGTTTAATATATTACTGTCCACGTGCAATACTAAACTGTTAACCAAGAGATCTTGTTCCTGGGTGTTTGAAGTCCCAGTTGACCTATATATTAGGGGAGATATCCACTCAAAAGAAATGAATATCAAAGTAAATGAATATCTACTTACGCATCTAATTTGTACTGTTTTTGTGTAGACCTTTAATGTTATTGATTGTATTCTTCTCTAGACCTCTTCTGTGAATATGTTTCCATATATCCATCCACTAAACCCACTTTCTAGGTCAATGGAGCGTAAATCTTTATAGCCCATCCACCTTTTTTCGTGACTGCTAGCTATAGAACGTTGACACCTTTCCTTAAAGTTATGTCTGAAGTTATGCATTCTGCAGACTTATTGATTTTCTAGCAGTTTCTAATTTTTTCACGGTGGGAAATACTTCATTATTTGAAAATTCGAGAGTGGCTTTATTCTGCTATGTGGACATTCATGCAGTGGACCGCAGATGGACTTCGATTACGTCAAAACTTGTTTTATTAGTCGGATGATGTACGTTGGCATATTACAAACCGTTGGTCATCCATCCTTTATCAAATGGTGACGAAATCCATCAAACTGGTGAATGAAGCAAACCCATCTCTAGGAATATAAGTCATGGAGCAACATTACTAAATCATTTGACTTAGACAACATTTTTGAAACTTCTGGATTATATTAATTTTTTTTACAGCTCGTATAATATAGAAACAAATAATAATTTGCTAATAAAAACAAATCTAAGGACGAGCCTAAATTTGATAGTTGTATAGGTTATTTAATGAATTAAATGTTTTGTAATTAGATAGTCCAAACAACAACTAGTGAATATTGTAATCGGTACTGTAAGTACATAATTACTATAATATTGTAAGCTGTTGTGTTTGGAAATTCTATAGCCCTGATTGCTTTTACCAGAATATTGAATGTGCATTTTACGGTAATTTATTTTCAGAGATATCTCCATGAGGAAAAGGACTGCAGTATAAAAATTTAATGCCTGTCCTACACCTCCGGTGTCATGAATTATGTTTAAAATTTGTATAACCAAGAAGGCCAGGCTTGCGACTTTTGTTTTGAATTGCAAGAGTTATTTTTAATGAATTTTTTAATTGAAATAGTAGAGAAGAAGGTGGGATTATGGACCCCCCGTTTTGTTTTTTGTGATCGTACCTAAGACTGATTTATATATTTTTTGATATATATAAAACCCAACCTCTTCCAAAATTCATCATCTAATTAGCCTTAAGTGGACCTAAGTGGAGAATAATACGGACCCCCAGGTATTTGTATTATGGACCCCATCGTTTTGCTTAAAAAATCATTTATTTAATTATTATTATTCCAACGTTAGCATAGTTTGTAGAGAATCTAAATTTAGTTTCTAAACATACTGATTAGTAAAAATCATTACTCTCCTTCCTTTCTTGGAATTCTCAATTAAATCAGTAATACAGAGTTTTCTAAATCATTATGAATACAAGCTGAACAAATGGAAAACTATACACCAAAACATGTCTATACTTCAAGTTAATTCCTACTTTTGCTAATTTTAAATTTCCTAAACAAATCAATAGAAATAAAG
>JAWQRJ010005170.1:0-10448 GCA_033557515.1 Diorygopyx duplodentatus
CTACCGCCACTGTTGAATAGACAATTGAAAGACCTTTTCAATGATGTGTCACAAGACCCCCTTTGCAATTTGAAATTTCAAAGTTGATAGCGCTCGCAGAGCCATCTATGAAGATTAACATTCCAAATTTACACTAAGGGGGGGGGGCATTTACGTCCGCAGTGTATTGTCTATAATTAACCCCTTCTTGTTGTAAAGGATCTTTTTGGTGAATTACCAAGGAAATAAACGAGGAAAAACCCAAAGAAAAAACACGCCATGGTACGGAAATCGAAGCCGTGACCTTTCGTTTGCCGAACTGGACGCCCTGGTTAGTGTAGCGGTAGAATATTCGTCGGGCAAACGAAAGGTCACGGGTTCGATTCCCGTACCACGGCGTGTTTTTTCTTTGGGTTTTTTCCCTTCTTGTTCATTCTTAATATTTAAATGCTATCCTTTTAGAGGAATGTCTTATCATTCCACAACTTTCACATAATCGTGAATGTCCCACATTATGTTACGAAACGACTACAACCACGCACGAAAAATTGTATACTGCGAGGATTCAGCGGAAGTAAAAGCAGCCCGATACGTGTTAATAGTTCTGCAACTCTTTTGCAGACCTGCAACTTTTTTAAGCAGCAACAGTATATAAAATTGCGCGTTACACGTTATTTCCGATCAGTTTTTGAACCCAATATACAACTTTTGCAGATACACTATAAAAACTGCGCAACAAAAGTAGCCTTAAAATTGGGAAACTAACGATCTATATTGTATCGAGGTCATATTGAAATCCAGCAGAATGTCGTTACCGAAGTATACCGAAGTATACCGGACAATTTCCGGTATACTTCTAGTTATTGTATCTAGTGACTTTCAAGAAGTTGAAGAAGTAGTTACTTCTAGTAGCTACGTAGAAGTAGCAACGTAACATTATTGATACAGCTGCAATGAAAACTTCTTGAGTTTTCATTGCAGTTATATCAATAAGGTTACGTTGACTTGATTGATAGTGTGATTAGTTTTTATGGATTATAATATCTAGGGAATCTTTTTTAATTTTTTATGTAATTATTAGCAATTATGAAATCTAAAGTTTATTTAATACATTTCTGTTTGAATATTATAACGATACTAGCACCTTTATTATCTTTTACGTATATCGCGTTTTTAGGTTTATTCTTAATTGATTTTATTATTTTCCAGCTATTCTTTATATAAGATTAACGTAGAGTTTTGGTACTTTTTCATGTTTCTATATTGCATTTTTCTTCCTTTTTGAGAAATGTAGATAAATAAATATATATTCATTTTTTATTTAACGCGTTCTGGGTGTTTTTGAAACGAAAAGAATTCATCATTTTAAGAATTTAAACAGTTTAAACACAGCTAACTTTAATGCATCGAAGTCTACGAGAAAAATTTCATCACCTGGAACTAGAAGAAATCAGAAGTAAAATTGAAAATAATGAAAATTTTAAAAAAACATCCATCAACAAACCTCATTTATTAATCTTACCAATACTGATTTTACTTCTGACGAAATAACACTCTGAAACTCTAGTTATAATTCTAATGTTCCTACAAAAGTTGATTTAGTTAAAAACAGTATCGAAGATGATGCAATAATACCCAGAACACGCAAAATAAAAAATGAACTATATGAAAAGTACCAAAACTCTACGTCATATTCGTATTATCCAAAAAATATCTGGAAAGTCCATCAAATAAATTAAGAATAAACTTAATAACGCTAACACGATATACGTATCGTTATAATGTTCAAAGACAAATATACCAAAAACAGTTCATGATATAAAAAAGGAACCTACAAAAAAAGATAAAAGAAGAAAACATCATAGTTACAACAGGTGATAAAAATGGATACAAAATTAGGATTATACCAGAATCCTAATGAACAACGTAGATTACATTCAAGAACAGCACAATTTATACAAGAAAACTGCTTTGTAGAGGTAAAGAGAAACCCTAATCTAACTTTTCAAAATAATTTCAAAAAATCATAAAAAATGCTTCAGAAACTGAATAAATATAATTTCAATCCTAAAAAAGCATTACCTATGAACCCAATAACCCCTAATCTACGAGGGATGATCAATAAATAAGGTTACAAAATCGCTATGCTTCACTGCAGATTTTGTAACCTTACTTTTTAATCGACCCTAGTACATTCACTCTCCAAAATAAAAAATGGCATTCCAATTAAATCAATTATAATCTCCACTAATTCTAGTTCATACTTTGTTTCTAAATTCTAAGTATAATTGAAATTACACCTAAATATACTATAAATTTTTTTTACAATTTATTAACATCCACAATTTAGTACTCTTCTGAATTTACAACTTTATCATTTGACATTACTAACTTATACACTAATATACCTATTAAAGAAACAATTTCTATAGCTACAAAGAAACAATTTCTATAGCTACACAAATCATTAATAATCACTTAAACTATAACACAGCTTGTAATAACTTAATAAAACTTTTAACTACTTGCATTAACCAAAATTACTTTACATTTAACAATAAATATTACAAAATGATAATATTAAAGGAAAAAAATGGTTTACCTGTGGGCTCCCCACTTAGCGGATTTATGAGTGACATTTTCATTAACCATGAAAGAAATTATACACAACAGCAATTTCGAATTCATTAACAAAATTATATTATGGAACAGATATGTAAACTATATTCTAGTCAAAATCGACTACAAATATAAATATTATTATAAATCATTTATTATTATTATTATAAATCAACTTCATAATTTTATAAACACATTACACCCTAAAATAAAATTCACTATATAGAATTAGAAAATAATCACACCTTAATTTTTTAGATATCACTTTAATAACATCCCCACAAGCAATTAATTGTGACATTTATAGGAAACTTACACAAACCGACGCTATTATCCCATTTAATCCTCTTCATGTCCCAACAATGAAAAAATCAACGTTCATGTCTTATATATACAGGCTAAAAAATATTCCTCCCAATAACATGAAAGAAGATTTAAACATTATATAACAAACCGCTTGTAACAATGGTTACGATATCCACTGTTTTAATAATATATTTCAAAAATACAATATTAGACATAATAACCATACAACACTACAACAAGTTGAAGATAAACCTAAAACGATCTGTAGAGCCATCACTTACCAAGACAAAATCAGTAACAAAATTAAAAACTGCTAATAAATTCAATATTTCACTTGCCTTTAAAACAAACCATAATCTAAAAAACATACTTAACAATAGTAAAGCACCTACCAAATTACTAGAAAAAAATGGTGTATACACCCTTACATGTGAAACTTGCAATGCTACAAATTGCTATAAATTTTAACAATCATAAATTCACATTTTATAACATCAAAATTATTCATCAACTGAATAAAAGCTACCTAATGGAATTATTCGAAAGCTATGAAATATTCTTTTAAAAAAACCACCCACAAACCTTACTAGTTAATGATCAATTAGAAAACAATATTCGACATATTTACAATTCCCTCAGGCACCCTTTTAATAAAAAAAATATATAATTTTTTTTTCTACTTACATATTTCATATTATTTATTTATTATTAATTAATCAATTTCCCAATTATTTTAAACTTATCATTTTTCATTATTTTTTACTATATTTCGCCTCTTCTTTTTGTTTACATTCTCTTCATTTTTACTAATTAATGATTGAAGTTTCTCTGTAACTCTATAATTAAATAATTTATAACTCGCTATTTTACTATATTACAAACATTAAATTTCTAAAATTATAATAATAATTATAATTTTAGAAGTCACCTGGAGGGTCCGAACTCACCTGGTTAACCTGGCTTTATACGGTTTTTACACAGAATGTAATTTGAGCAAGATTAAAATTTCTAAAATTACTTATATAATTCTTCAATGTAATAATTGATATAAGTTTTAAAATTTGCAAAATCATAGAACTGTTATAATCATAATTCTTACAATATAACACTATAATTTTTAACCTATAATTTAAATTCAATATCCAAATTATTCGCAGGCATATTGCTACGCACTTTCATATAAAGCATGTTTCGGCCGGTTAAAAATCTGAATTTAGTTTCTAAACATACTGATTAGTAAAAATCATTACTCTGCGTTCTCTCTTGGAGTTCTATAAACTTTGCACTAAAATATTCAAAACATTTTATTACACAAATTGAAAATATATCACACAAAAACACAATTGTAGTATGGTACTTGACATAACTAATTTGTATGCTAATGTACCCATTGATCTCGTACTTCAACTTTCTTCTAAACTATTTAAGGATCATTTTAGTGACTCTGTAACAGTAGATCGTCTCAATGGCTTGCTATCCCATATACTCTCCCATTATATTGTTACTTTCAATGAAAAAAAATTGAAATCATTGACGGAATTGGTTTGCGGAATTTTACAATATAAATTGAACCAGAGAAAAAAATCGACTTCTTAGACTTAAGCGCATCAAATAAAAATGATATTCCTAGTTTTAAAATATATATGTTTTCAACTCCCCCATAACTGACGAGTGAAAATCAAAAATGGATATCAGTGCTTTAGACTGAAATCCATTTTTGAACTTGCAAAAGAAAACAATTTTCCACCAAAACCCATTAATAACTCAAAAGAAGTTGACGTTTTTCTCGAATTTATTAACGCTCTAAAGGACGTTTTGAAGTTAGGAAAAATGCTGGGAGAAAACTGCAGTATTCTGTTCAACTATTTTGAACTTCCATCATTTTAGATTAGAATAGTCAGACTTTCAAAAAATAATGCCTGATTGTTGTCTAAAGTCGCTTTGTTACAGTTATAAAGGTAGTTCTTATCTTTATAATTTAAAGATAAATCCCATATTGTGCATCTATATTTCACTAACATTTTCGTGCGTCTACGTCACATTTACACACGCTAACTGTTTCAACCACTAAAGCTAGTAATGTAGAAATAATGAAATAACTTGATGAAAAACTAGTCCAGGCAAAACGAAATAATTTCTGTTTGAAAAATAACTTTTTTGGAAGTCCTATATCTAAGATCGGCATTAACCCCACTTTGATGAAATTTGGTACATTTTGAGAGTGTTGATTATGAATATCTTATTATAATTTTAAGTTATAGCATACTTTCGAATGTTGCAACCTACTCAGAAAATGTACATATCTATTTTACTCAGTGCACAGGGAATATACGATATATTGGAGACCAATTTAAAGTATAAGCTATTAAAACTAAAAATTGAGTACTAGAGATACAAATAATTAAACTTTTCAGGAATGTTTGTTGTTCGCAGATTTTTATTAAAATTGCTCTTTGCTCTATTTGCCAAAATGTTTTGTAAACTATTTTCGTTTCTAGGGGCAGAAGACGCAATATCTAAACTATCACTCATGTTATTCGCCATTTCACCGCCAGGAAGCTGTCGGCGCTGTTGCTCATTTCCATACCAACCTCCGTAATAATTATTACAAATTGCAAATGCACCGCCTGAGCCTTTCGCAACGATTAACGGAGTTTGGCAAGAGCCTGGCGTATCGCCTCGGCGTTTCGGTTTCTGTAAAAATTGGGTAAAAGTAAAAGTATAAAGAGGAGCTGAGCGCATTACGTTGAGCATGCGAACCTCGCTGACCTTTCTCTAATACGGGCAAGTCCGTGGATAGTGCATTAGAGCAGCGTCCGTGTTAGCAAATTGATTTATATTGAAATAATTACACCTTAACCGTCCCGGCACCGAATGAAAAACTCCAAACAAGCGAGGCAGTGAGTAAACGTCTGGCAAAAGTGAAAAATATTGGCAGAGTTTTGACCGTTTCCGTGATAAATAAGCGCTGTTTAATTATATGTGAGGTGGAGTATCGATTAATAATATTAATGGTGATTTTGCACGCAACGTTTTTAGTGCTATGCCACGGGAAAAGTAATTGGCACACTCTGGTTACGTAAGTTTATGTATCGCAAGTATTCAATTGATTGAGAATCGCATTTCCATTAGACACCGCCGATTTACTGCAACTACAATGAAAGCAGCAGTCACCGGAACAAAAAATCACCTAGACTCATAAAGGTGTGCGTGGAACACCTTTATTTTAATATGATATATAATATTATTATAATATTATAAGTATATTATATAATATACTTCTGTACTAACCAACAATTTACATTCATGAGATATAGAATCGTTTTAGAAAATATGCTATTTTTGCAACGCAATACTGGTCTAGGATTTAGGCCAAACTAAATAAGCTGATAATAAATTTAAAAAAACAACTAGAATAGAACTGTATAGTTCGAAGGCCATCCGAAGACACATCCGTAATTAGTTTTCTAATTACAATTGCTTAAATTAAATAGTTTTCCCTGTTGATAGGATTCCTTTCCAGCGCTTTAAAACCAGTAATTTTACTTATAATGGGCCCGATTTAATTAACAATTAACTGTTTTATTGCTCCATCGGAGACACTGCTGCAATCGCACTCTGTCGTCTTACCGACCACGCAAAAAACGCGCGTTTTTTGTTTGCTGCGCCATATTTAGCATAGTTCTATTAGTGTGTCAGCGAAAAGAAGGCCTTGCTTTAATTAAACGAATTAACCTTTTACTCTAAATGTACGACGAGCTACTGTTCAATTACACGATGGCTAAATTAATTAATTAGTGCGGTGGTTTTCAAATACGACGCGTTGATTGACTCATTGTTAATGATTTTATGATGCTTCTACCGGTTTTATTGCATACCTTCTAACGTTTATTTACGGGTCAGCAATGTTAAATAATTAACGTCGCGTAACTGTCACTTGAAAAAAAACCGCTCTTTATTAAGCGTAAGGGACAGAAGTCACGATCGGGCAAAAAATAAATCAATCATTGTTTGTTAATATGTTTGCTCATATATTACGACCATTCTTCCGCGGTATAATGATATTTAATTAGGGTTGCTATTCACTTCTTGTCCAATGCGATGTATGCTAGTAATTAACCAATAAAGGCCATATGGTCAATCAAGCCTATCTTGTCATAAATCTAATTTGTTGAGATCAATAGGATCTAGATCAATCGGCGGCGAATTAATTCTTTAATAGGCTCTGACGTTAATTGTTTCTACGCTACTACGTACTGCTCATTGGGAATCTATACCATACAAGGTTTCTCCAGCGTTGTAACATCCATTTATGCTGCTAGCATATAAAAATGTGTAATTTATTATATATTAAGATACCTTTTATGTTAAAGAGGTTTTCATTGTCCTTGCACAGTTTGTATGCAATTATAGCCAAGTCCACTTAAAACTTTTTTTTTATTAAAAATAAATCTGAAAATTGTATTATTCTGAAGAATTCCAAGGTCATGGTCAAAATTTAGTTAATTTTCCGTCAAAATTTTGCGATGTTTTAACTGTGATAGGTTTGATCATATGACAAAATGTGATGCACCCAATCATCTTGTTGAAAATTGTAACAGCTCTTCATGGAAATGTATACAAGCGAACTATTCACTCTACAATAGGGAGCGTCCTTCTCTGCTTAGAAAGATTGCCCAAGAAAAAAGGAAAGTCAATCGAACACAGTAAATAGCAATCACAGCCAATATAGGTATTTGCAAAACACAGGTAGGTTTAGTATATTATTTCAAAACATCCAATGTATTGGATACAAAATAGATCTCCAACTAATGTTAACATTAATGAATTTCTCTATGAAGTTTTCCATGTATTATTAAGCATGTAAAAATCCTAAACAACAAGTGAGAATTTGTGGTGACCTAAATATCGAATTTCTTTGTTATTACGAACAGATGATGAAACTTGTTCATTTGCTATTGACATATGATTTAAATATATTGGCAAATGGCTCAACTCGTATTACAAATATTGTAGCAATTCTAGCAATTGCATATATTATTTGTGCACGAATTTTTGCGATAGTACTAACTGATTAAATACAACGGTTTATCCGACCATTCTGAGCAAATATTAAGTGTGAATATATCTGTACAAGTTTTTACAAACAATAGTGCTTAGGTTAGATATTTTTCTGAACAAAATTGTAATAAGCTAATATCTAATGAATGTAAATGTAGCGAGATGTATTATAATTATAATACAGATGAAGCTTGTGAAACATTCATTAGAAAGCTTCAACATTACATAGAGTTATCTTTCCCCTACAGAAGAATTGGAAAGCATAAAATAAAACCAGGGCTAACGCCAGACTGAAACCGTTTTCGCGAATTACGTTTTTAGCTATTGTAAAGACTATAAAAAAATTTACACGCAAGTAATAAAAAATGCAAAACTTATACAGGTGTCTACCGAATACCGTCCATTAGAAATATATGGGGAACGCATAAAGCTAGAAGTCTGAAAAGTTTGAAATAAGAAAACTTTAAATAACAAAAAGTGATCTTTTTAAATCGCTTATTTATTATTCATGGCCCATGGCAACAAATAATAAGTAGAACGCGCAGAACATTTAACGAAAAATATCCGAATTTGCCGCCGCTTAATAGAACAAAATTCAGAAGGTTACAATATGGGGAACGCATAAAGCTAGAAGTCTGAAAATTTGGATTTGAATATGGTAGGAGGAGAACTAAAACATAAAAATATTTTCAATAAGCTGGCGGTTCCGGTTATACCGGAAGTTGACAGGTTTGTTAATTTAAATAAAATGACTCAAATTTTAATTTTTTTTAAATCTACATTTAATTTTTTTTAGTGGCTTATTTATTATTCATGGTCCATGGCAACAAATAGTAAGTAGCACGTGCAGAACATTTAACGAAAAATATCCGAATTTGACGCCGCTTAATAGAACAAAATTCAGAAGGTTCCAATCCAATTTTATAAGTTATGGGAAAGCAACTGGACCATTTGCAAAATATATAACCTCAGCAAGATTTTGGAAAAATCTTCAATTTTCATATCTTGATACTTCGTTAGCCGAGGCATAAATTACTAATTAAGATAAATTACTAAAGAAAATGTTCAAATTGTTGTCCATTTCTTTCTAAACAAATCACAATTCTTGATTGGACCCCACCGGCAATTGCATTTCGAATTTGAATCGAATCTAATGCATCAAAAGCTCCTCGAACTCCATTCTTTTCCAATTCTTTTCGGGTGTTCACCGGGGTAAAATGTACAGCGCTTTTGATGTGACCCCTTAGATAAAAATCCATCGGAGTGAGGTGTGGCGATCTTGCAGACCAGTTCCATTGACCCAATCTTCGAAACCAGTGCAGTACGCCGGGGCACCATCTAATTGGCACCAACACGATTGTTGTTCGGATATTTTTCGTTAAATGTCCTGCACGTTCTACTTAGTATTTGTTGGCATTGACCATGAATAATAAATAAATTCATAATATCAAGTAATTATTAGTTGCCATTTTAGAACACTGTAAGGACTTGTCAACGTTGTGAAGAACTAAACATATGAAATATCTTGATAACTTGATTTCCAAATGATACCTGCATTGATTTTTCAACCTAAATATGAAATCAACCAACCCAATGATCAATGAGCGGCGAAACGTCAACGGAGAGTAGCTTCACAGACGCGGCGATCACCGGAAAGCCAAAGAAAACCAACCCAAGTTACACAAACGTCAAAATTAATTGAGCTAATTGGTAGGCAACCCAATTTACAACAAATAAATGTATTGTCAAAGGATCCCTTTTGCAACAAGAACTCGAGAAACCTTAAATAATCGGAAAACGATGCATTTTAGGTATAGGGAAACCCAATGCCTTTTAACGAGGATTTTAATTCTACTTTCGATAAGATAAAAATAATTGGTAGGCGCCATTAAAAAAAACACTTTTTGTCATTTAAAATTTTATTTCTAAATTCAATTTTGTAAAGAATGTATACAGGCTGTCCAGTAATTATGCGCAAATACTGCAAGGGCATATTGTACAATTGATTTTAGGTGGGGTCCCTTATATAATTTTTTTTTAATTTAGGCCTCCCCTACCGCGTTGGAGGCATTTAAAGGGTTGGGCAAAAATATAGTTATTGGGGTTATTCTTGAGAACGACATTGCCTACGTTTCAATTTTTTTTTTGCGTACCTTGTATTTTTAAAACGTGTATTTTAATATGATAATCTCATTCGCATCTAGTCATCGCAAAGGGGTGAAACCAACAACCCCTATCGATTTTTACGAAAGAACTTTTTTATCCGCAAACAAAGGCATCAGTCATATAGCCTAGACAATTTGGAAACTTTTTTGATTCTTTCTATTTTTTCGTAAACTGAGCGGGTTTCGAGATGTAAAGTAAAATTCGTTGCGGTGACCCAGTTCCATGCGAAAGCACGTAGCAAAGAAACAAAGCATGCCATGGAATGACCAACAATTTGACTGTATTTACGCCACGCCGCAACCATGGCAACGGCGATT
>JAWQRJ010005171.1:0-10444 GCA_033557515.1 Diorygopyx duplodentatus
TATGTATATTAACATTAATCAGCAACGTTTGCACAAAATCAGTAAAAATTTATTTGCCTATTTCAAATAATGTTTGAGGATTATATAGGGTAAATTCGATGCTAACCATTGGTATCTTGGAAACGGTAAGAGCTACAGACGCGGTTAACTGGAACAATTAGTGTTTATCTAAGCTGTTCAAACCTTCTTTTGTTTTTCCAAAAAATGCATCGCCTACTAGATATCCTGAAAAAACTGAAAATCGTCATTTTCTTCAAATGTGAATATTTTCTATATTGTTTATCGTATCAAAAAATTTCGAGAGAAGTAGATATCAAAACATTCTGTAGGATGATAGATAATGAAAATATTTTTTACCTTGCACCAGTTACAAGCTGAGACCCAAAGTTGTATTTTTTTAAATGAAGACCATAGTTGATTTTGATATTATTAAATTACTTCATGTTGAAAAATTTCTTTCCAACGATATCAGGTTCGAGGTATTCATCTTCCATAGTTTAGCACATATGAAGAAAAATCATATTTCGTCCAGATTTTAACCCACATCACACTATCCATGATTAAAAACTATGTTTTGTTTGCAAAACAAAAGACTGCATATCTGGTATTTATTATCTTTTGTGCTTTAGTAGAAATAAAGAAAAAAGATTTTCTGAAAAAACCGTTCTGCTCAAATTACAAATTATAGTAGAAATTATATTAGTACGTCAATAAATTACAAAAAAAGGAAACCTGAAAGCAATAAAGATGGTAACAATGAACATGGAAGCTTTAAACATGGTAACAGTAAACATTATAACAATAAACATAGTAAAAATAAACACGATAACAATAAATCAAAGTTTTCCTACAAATGACGTTCAATATGGCGGCCGTTTACTTACGGTAAGCTTTTCGACACTTTTATTCATTAATTGACGAACACTAACGGAGCTAAAGGCCTATATGACACTTTGTTGCAAATTATTAATACTGTTATAGCTCATTCGTATACGGAATGAGCACATTTTTTATATGGCCCCACAGGAAAAAGTAATTTAATAATGTCAAAATCAACTACGGTTTTCATTTAAAAAAAATACAACTTTGGGTCGTATCTCGAAACTACAGAATGTTTTGATATCGACAACTTTTTCCCTCGAAATTTTTTGATATGATGAATAATATGGAAAATATTCACACCTGAAGAAAATGACAATTTTCAGTTTTTTCAGGATATCTAGTAGGCGATGGATTTTTTTGGAAAAACACTAGAAGGTCTGAACAGCTTAGATAAACACCCCCATAGTGCAGCTCTTACCGTTTCCAAGATACCAATGGTGAGCATCGAATTCGGGACACCTGTATATGTAACTATTACTTAAAACGGTGTAATATTTAATTAAATTAATTTGCACATCAGCTTTTAAAACAATTTTTAATAATAAATTAAAATATTCTAAATAATCTAAATATATTTTTTAGAAAGCACAAATAAGTGCTTTATTATTTATGCAATAATAATAGATAAAAAACTAAACTTTTTTCTGAAACAAAATAAGCAAAAAACCTCAGTTAAGCCATAAATTTTAAACATTCATTTATTTAAGGGATTACGTGTGGATTTATTATTGGGTAGTTGCCAGATTTTTCTTCATTGCTAGCAAATTTTCATAGCTAATTTTCTATACTTCGTGATAAACAATTTTTGTAGTCAAAATTACTGAAGCTTAGATTTGTGGATTTATATTGGCTAGTTGCTAGATTTTTCTTCATTCCTAGCAAATTTTCATAGCTAATTTTGTTATACTTCGTGATAAACAATTTTTTTAGTCAAAATTACTGAAGCTTAGATTTCTGGAAGCTCATTGGACAATTTTTTAATTAATGTATTGATGAAACGGAATGTTTTTTTAACAGTTTGAAAAATAATACAGTGCGTTTTCGCTAATCCGCAGTAATTAAAACGGACCCAATTCGGATTAGTGAAAAATGCGGATTACTGAATTTAAAAAAAAACTTACAACGTTCATAACAAAAGAACATTTATTAACTTATATTGTTATATTTTTATTATTCATACGTGTATTATCAGTATGAACGTGTTATCAGTATTATCAAATAAACAATCGAGAATACTTTGTAATTTTTGTTTGTCTTACAGTTTTTTCACTTAAGATATATACTTTTTAGACACACACACAAACAACTAGGGGAAGTACACAAGTGCTAGCTGTGGATATCCGAGGTTACTTCGGGGAATTCCGTTAGTTCCGATTAGCGATCGGAAATTAATGCCGATTACTGAGATTACAATGCGTAAATTTAAGATTCGGTGTATCGCGGTTTTCGGATAATCAAGGCTACGGATTAGCGAAAATGCACTGTATCTGGAAAATGACACAATATAATAAAATCGTGATCACTTATTTTTTCATAATTACTGTGTTATGTACTCTGTGTTATTTGCAATTTTTTTAATGTCCATTATAAAAAAAATGAATATTCCAATTCAACATTTAAACGAATTAGTTTGTTAATTCACTCAATAAAAATTAAACAGATTTTTAGTAAATATTTAAATTGAAGGAATTGTCTAATCGACGCTTTTTTTAATTGAATTACAATTAAAAAAAATTACAATTATTTTGGCCGTATATTTGCGGTTCCATACATATTAGTCGCGGAGGTTTTGCAATTATATTGAAGCTTAATAACATAACAACATTAATTGCTTTCTATTATTGGCCTCGAAATTCTGGAAACTGGACTTAAAATTTGACCAAACAAGCACTCGAAAATCCATAGGGTAGAAAATTTTAAAAAGAAACCGACATTTTTGTTTGTATGCGATCGTTAAAATTTTTTTTGTACTTGGGCGATTTTTGATTTTTCTGTTTTGTACTCAAATAATATTTTCAGGCAGAATATTTCTCAATAAACCAGACGACTGTATTACTCCTATATTAGGATGTAAATATATAAACCATTAAAGAATTTTTAATATATTTCTGCGTGAAAATTACGATAGAAAAAACTAAGATAGAAAAAGAGTGATCGAAACAATTAGAAGAAAAAAGAAAGGTACATCAAAGAATCGAGCTTAAGCAATCAAAAATAATTTATTGTTCCAAATTCCGATGCAAGCACAGTGAGAAAATATCAGAAGAACATAGATTGACAATGCAAATTAAAAGGATTTTATTTGGAATAATCTGTAAAATCATATTCCTAAGACAAAGAGAACCCAAGCAAGAAAAACCCTGATCAGATTCTAAAAAAAATAATTTTTTTAATCAACTCTGTAAGAAGTAGAGTTTGCAGAGTTTTTTTTATAAAAACAGAATACTATCGTAATTGAATAAAACTTTCTGGAAAGTCATAGTTACATAGAGATGGATAGTATGCGCATTGCCATC
This sequence comes from Diorygopyx duplodentatus, assembly GCA_033557515.1. Taxonomy (NCBI): domain Eukaryota; kingdom Metazoa; phylum Arthropoda; class Insecta; order Coleoptera; family Scarabaeidae; genus Diorygopyx; species Diorygopyx duplodentatus. The sequence continues at coordinate 3,399 of JAWQRJ010005171.1, forward strand.
CAAAAAGCACAAAAGCACCTGGACTTATTCGACAAATTCGTTTTTGAAAGATAAGTGAGAAATCTCGATCAGTGAGAAGGTTTACTGATTAAAGATTAAACGTTTCAAGCATTTAAAATTGAAATCAGGAATACTCCAATACAAATGCGATTATACGTACGAGTAAAAGGAAATTTCAGGTGGATTTTGAAATAAAGAACGTTTATACAAAACTACATCCTATAAGTATGAAGAAGAACAACAACCTATTGAAATTTTGGAGAGATGAAACAATTCCTTGAAAATTTCATCCTTTGTATAACGTCCTACTTGTTTTAAAGAATGTAGTCAATACAGATTACCAGGGCCCTCTAATTTCATGGCATTTCTGTATTAATTACATCAGTATACTGGAGGATTGCAACTTGGAGGATTCACTACCTAAGGAGATAGTTTATGGCTTTCTAAAAATAGCTATCCAATAACTTCTAATCAACGTTTACACACTCCATCAAGTTGGAATAAAATCATTTAAAAATCTTATAAAGGGGTTTATTTAGACGCCTGTAATGAAATAACTATATACGATAGTAGACACTGCGCGGGCACAGGAATAAAATCACAAATCCCTCTTTTGTATTCCGACTTCTCGACGCACGGTCGTTCTTTCCCAATCGTGGGGAGAGAGATAAATCAAAGTAAGACCTCACACGTCGCTGGCGTATTTATTTATAAAACATCAATTACCGCAAAAGCGCGTATCGGTATTGTGGCGGCCGTTTTACTGTTTTATTTAACTGCAGACATTAAATATCGGCGGCGCGGTTTTATTATTCATTATATATTCGTATTCGAGTGCCCGGATAAAAAGGTATTAAAATCGCGCGGCGATTTGGATCCAGTCGCCCGTTACCGCGTAACTGAAAATAATATTATTATTAGAAAAGAACGTTTTACGGCGGCAATATAAATAAATATAGCCGGGGCTTTAACGGCTGCAATAAATATTATTAAAAACACGCGCCGCGGGGCATTGTAATCGGAATAATGAGCACGCTGAGCTGGTTTATGCTGCTCGCTGTATAAAAGTGCATAGAAACGGCTTAATCCCAGAATGTCGGATAAAATATAGTTTACGCCTAGGGGTAATATCCTGGGGGTGTTATGAAATGTATGTGAATAGTCGAAATTTTGGGAGAAATATCAATGAATGGCGGTCACCAAATTGCCAGAAAAAACACTTAATCCACATGTCTGCAGCTAGTTCATTTTTTTTTTACTTTTTAGTGCATTTTTGCATCGACATAGCGTCGACATATCAAAAAAAAATACTTTAAATTTCATAGTAATATGAATAGAAAATCATTTAGTCCTGCATGAGCTCAGCTAAAATACATTGTGGTGGTTCAAATTCAAGACCTTCTGGGGGAGAATGCCCAGACAAAAGACTCCGTCCACTTAATGTTCCTAACTGGAGACCTGGAGACTAATTGCAAGAAATCTTGTTGAAGAAATTTACGGTAAGATTTGTTCAACTCTACTCTTTTCTCGTGCACATGCAGAGCGCACAGACATCTTTGAATAGTCCCGTCCAGGCTTTTAATTAATATTTATATAGACACACACAGGACGCATTGTCCCTAAAAATGCTCGCGTCAACTCTTAAGCGACATGTGCGCGTTGCTCTTAGCGCTCTCATACTGGCGACGAGAGATTCCGGCAATGCGATAGGAATGCGTCCCCGAACAAAAGATTCGCTTCATGCTGCGCTATTTTAATTTAATTCAAACGATAATCGCGCTCTGCGGCATGAAAGTGCCTGCTATACTTCAGGCCCCGTTAAATAAAAGTAATAAATAACCTGTCCGGCGACGAACGTTAATAAATAACATCTGGCCGCCACGCGGTTTTCAATAAGAGATTTGTTTCTCGCGATTGTTTATTCTATTACCGCATGCAAAACTAAATACGCGTACGTAATGATCGCCATTATGCAGAGATTACAATCGTCGATATGCGCGCGCGTGTGTGTGCGTGTGCGCCTGTGTGCGCGCGTTATTCTCGTTAGATGAGACGTGGTTGTTTGTGTGGTCTTGTGCTGCGTATACGTGCACTTATTTTATTTCATTTGGACGTGTGTGAACTGTGAATTATAATTGAAAGAAAGACGGTGCAGGCTGAAGTATTTAGTAATATAACACAAGCCGCTCTCTGTTCTCTCCTTATCACTCACATCAAAATGTTCTCGTATGGATTTCTAGAAACCATTTTGAACGAAACAACATTCTTATTTATAAGGCAACAACTATACATATATACAGGCTGTAGATCGCATTGGTCATTCCCAAATTTGCAATAAGGTTGATATGCGTATCTGCATAAGTTTGGTTGAAAGTTGGAATATAAAAAAATAGTATTTAGTCATCAATCAACACTTTAGTTTATCCCTTGATGAAGATTTTAAAAATACTTATGCGAGTTTTTCTTAGGAAAAACTAAAGAAGCTTTGGCCAACTTCACCAGTGTGAAGTTGGCACACATGTTCACTATTTCTTTTCCGTTTGCAAAACTTTTATTTGTACATCCTTGGTTTTCGGAATACAAAGGTGACTGAGTGGTTTTTAGTGGTTCACACCTGACTAATCTATATATTAATTTTTTTTTACAAAATTTGCAGGGTTTTGTTTGCACACATGTAAAATCTTACTACGGGTTTCGTTGCTACAACTGGAGACTTTGAAAAACATGTGACCTTAACATGTGACCCCCAAAAATGTAAAAAATATAAATAGGGCTTAAACAAAATTTTCAAGGACGATTTCTCTGTGATCAAATGTCAGATTAACTTGAAATTTGATAAACATACAGGGTGTCTACCGTAGACCGTCCATTAGAAATATATGGGGAACGGAAAAAGCTAAGAGTCTGAAAATTTGGATTTGAGTATGGTAGGATAAAAATAAGCTGGCGGTTCCGGTTATACCGGAAGTTGATAACAGCTGGAAATGAAATAACCCAAATTTTGATTTTTTTTGGGCCTAAACTTAATCGTTTTCGAGATATTGATTTTTTTCGCAAAAATTATGCAACCGCAACAACATTTTGTAACATCGAATTTTCATAATTAGACTTATGTGACAATATTCATACTTCATTAACCATTAGTTGAGACATTACATTTTTCGAAAACACACCCGGCGGCACATTCTTGAAACACATTCTTTACAAAATTGAATTTTGAAATAAGAAAACTTTTTTAAATGGCATATACCGAATATTTTTATCTTATCGAATGAAGAATTATAATCTTCGTTAAACAGCATTAGGTTTTTCGAGCTCTTGCTGCAAAAGCGATCCTTTGACAATTCATTCATTTGTTGTAAATTGGGTTGCCTACCAATTAGTTATCAAGTTTGACGTTTAGGTAACTTAGGTTGGTTGATTACATATTTAGGGTAAAAATTAATGCAGGTATCGTTTGAAAATCGAGTTATCAAGATATTTCACATGTTTAGTTCTTACGAACGGTGACAAATTGTACAATTTTTGCAAATCTTGAATTTTCATAATAAGTTATGTGTATTCTACCACGGTGAACGCTCGAGAAGAACTGGAAAATCGAGTTCGAGGAGCTTTTGATGAGTTTGATTCGATTGAAATTCGAAATGCAATTGTCAGTGGAGTCCAATCAATAATTCTGATTTGTTTAGAAAGAAATGGAGAACGCTTTGAACATTTTCTATAGTAATTTATGTCTTAGATTACCATAAAAATAAGCTAAAACCCTAACTACATTGTTTTGTAAAGAATGTATGTAAGAATATCAAGCCTGGTGTATTTTTCAACGTCTCAACGAATTCAACGTCTCAACGAATTGTTAATGAAGTATAAACATTATCGCATAAATCTATTTATGAATATTCGATTTTTCAAAGTGCCCCGTGACTTAAGAAATTGGGTTGTACCCTCTGAATTTTGTTCTATTAAGCGGCGACAAATTCGGATATTTTTCGTTTTTCGTTGAATGTCCTGCACGTTCTACTTATTATTTGTTGGCATTGACCATGAATAATAAATAAATTCGTAATATCAACATTGAAGTAATTATATATTAGTCGCAATTTTAGAACACAGTAAGGTCAATGTTATCAAGAACTAAACATGTGAAATATCTTGATAACTCGATTTCTAAATGATACCTGTATTAATTTTACACCCTAAATATGAAATCAACCAACCTAAGTTACATAAACGTCAGAATTGATAACTAATTGGTAGGCAACCCAATTTACAACAAATGAATGTATTGCCAAAGGATCGCTTTTCCAGCAAGAGCTCGAAAACCCTTAAATAATCGGAAAAGGGTACATTTTAGGTACAAGGAAACCTATTATTGTTTAACGAGGATTTTAATTCTACATTCGATAAGATGAAAATAATTGGTAGGTCATAGGACCTACCAATTACTAAGGGTACCTTTTTGTTAATAGTAACAAAAAAAGTTTTTGTTATTTATACTGATCTTATTTCAAAATTCAATTTTGGAAAGAATGTACGTAAGAATGTCCCGCCGTGTGTCCCGAAGTGTGAACATTATCGCATAACTCTAATTATGAAAATTCGATTATTCATGATTAGATATTTCGAAAACGATTAAGTTTAGTCTGAAAATTTGGATTTGAATATGGGAGGAGGGGAACTAAAGGATAAAAATATTTTCAATAACCTGGCGGTTCCGGTTATACCGCAAGTTATACCGGCCAACGTATTACGAAAGTTGTTGAAAATTGACTGTAGATTAAGAAAAAAAAAATTTGGGTCATTACTTGTTAAATTAACAATTTAAATTAATAAAGCTGTTATGAACTTCTGGTATAACAGAAACCGTCAGCAATTTGATTGATTGAAAATATTTTTATCTTTTAGTTCTCCTCCTACCATATTCAAATCCAAATTTTCTCTTCTAGCTTTATCCATCTTCTTCTAGCTTTATCCGTTTCCCATATATTTCTAATGAACGATCTACGGTAGACACCTGTGTAGTGTAGTGTGCTCTGTGCGTTATGCATGATATTATTTTTCATTTGTTTAATATAAAAAAAATGGGTTAAAAGTAGGTGTACAAGATTTTTCAAAAATTCAATAAATCAGCCTATCCCTTTCAGCTGCGGGAATTTGTTGTGTACATTTTAGCCAATCCGAGCAAGAAGGCCGTTCCTAAATTTGTATACTGCGATAGCCTTTTGTCTTTTTCAAACGTATTTACCCTTGTCGAAAGTTGAGATGACTTGTAGGGTATAAGGTATAATAAATACCCTTAAACGCAGGTATTAGTTACTGCAAGCATTATTGCAGACCTTAATATTGAAGGGGGTGTTAACTAAAATACGTTACAGGTAATAATATTTATGTATGGCGAATGTATTCGATATCTAGACTTCGTAATTGTTATTTATTAATACTTAATTCATGTTTTATTTAGAATTTATTATGTTTAATGTTATTTATGTGCAGTGTCGAGATGTTGAATAAATTGAATATCCGAATGGGACACACACAATTCTTTTTGGATTTTTGTTGGAACAAATAACTTGGAAGTTGCAACAAATTCGATAAAATCTGTATAGGGTGAGTGAAAAATAGGTCATGTCCAACATGATGTTGATGAAGTCCGTATCCTTTGACACATTTTTTGTTTTAACGTCATCATGTTCTAAAGTCACCGCCATTCCGGATGACGTCATCCATCATTTTTTGAATGGCAACCCCTATTTTATATTCGACCTGTTGCAAAGAATACTTTTTCTCCTTTCCTATTTCGAAAGAAATAGATATTTTAAATACAATGAAATAAAACGTAATGAATTATTTAAAAAGGAATAAGCAATAAATATAACTAAATATTTAAATTAAGTGTTAAAATTGTTCTCAATTCACTTCTTGACAATAACCAATTCGATTCTCAAATTCACATATAACATTACTTAGAATCTCAGAACTATTTAGTGCCTAATTCAGGCTTTCATTTCTGCACGGTTATTGGGCTTTGGAAAATAAGCTTTGGATTTAAGGTAAAGTGACCAAATGTTATGTAATGGAATGTGGGACGTTCACTAAAAAAACGTTTTTATTGTAAGATCATATATTGTAAAAATCACAAAAGAGTAACATTCCTTTTTTCTCGTAATTATCACAATAAACGAGTACTTGTATGCAATATAATCATACATTCATAAATTACATTACAAAACTTTTCATATCATCAACATCAAAAACAAATATGATGTTATATAATTGATTAATATTTACTGATTAATTGATTATATTTATTGGTTAATATACTGATTAATATAAATCTAGCCATTAACATGTAAAATATACAAATAATAACATATTTACTTATAAATATTGGCTGACAAATACTTTTTAATAACTTTTTAATAATTCTTCCTTTTTTGATATATTATTCCAAAATTCTTCACAAGAATTGGGAAAATTGCACTTCACCTGTAATGTTACTTATATTATTACTTAGAAATCCAAAAATTCAATTTAAGAAAATTCACAGTTTATAAAAAATTCCAATTTTTAATTTTTCCGCATTGCATACAAATTTAAATTTCAATTAAAGATTTCAAATTTAAAAAAACACAAAACAATTGAAAATTTCAATAAGCAATAATTTGAATATTTCTCTACTACATACCTACAAATTCAAAAATTCAATTCAAGAAAATTCTAAATTTATGAAAATTTCTAATTTTAATTTTTCTGCATTGCACAAATTCAAATTTCAATTTAAAGATTTCAGATTTAAAAAACAAAATAATTCAAAATTTCGATAAGAAATAATTTAAATATTTCTCTATTACCTCTATAAATCCAAAAATTCAATTGAAGAAAATTCCAAATTTACGAAAATTCCCAATTTTGATTTCTCTGCGTTGCATACAAATTCAAACTCAAATTTCAATTTAAAGATTTCAGATTTAAAAGAACACAAAATAATTCAAAATTTCAATAAGAAATGATTTAAATATTTCTTTGTAAGTAATAGAGAAATATTT
>JAWQRJ010005172.1:0-10444 GCA_033557515.1 Diorygopyx duplodentatus
AGTCGAGCCTCTCATAATACATCTAGGGGCATCAGAGTCTGAATCCAGCGACTCTTCTAATAGTGGGGAATAAATTATAATATAATAATTAATTCTGTAAAAGTTGATCAGTGTAATATTATACCTTAATTTATGTAATTTGTGTTTTCATGTAATTTGTGTGTATATATAGATAATAATAGAAATATTCGGTACCTAACTTACGAAATTTCCTTTAAATAACCTTTTTAATAAACCAGGGAAATCCCAAGTGCAATAAACGGTAAATACCAGGTAATACCCTGAATGTGCAATTCGCAACATAACAGGTAGGCAAGAAAGTGTTTGCTTCCATAAAACTCGGAATTACTGTATTAAATGGTGAAAATGAGCACAGAATACGGCCAAATAAGCTAAAATATACACTGTGAAATCACGTGAACAGCGCGTGATCATTCCATCTGTTCGCTGGACAGACTATAGTTTCAAATATCTGTCAACTTCACTGCACTTCACTGCTTAAACGTGAATGGACAGGATATCTACTATATTACTTATAAAAAACCCTCAGATGTACGATCTCGGAGAATTGAAGATGAAAACGAGAGATGGCAGACGGATATGTTACATATGTCTGTGGATTTTCGAACGAAGTATAATTTTATGGATTTCCAAAAAATAAGCGTCAAAGCCTTAACAATAATTGAGAATAAACAATAAAGACATTCAATTCTTATGCGGAACGCACCACAATATATTCTAACAGAACTAGTAAGACCTTCTCTACTTTTTCAACCAAATTTACAAAGCAAATCTTAGAAATACAAGATGTTAGAGAATTGGCGTAAATGCTATGTAATCATATGCAAATTCAACCGACGAAAATTGTTTTATGTAGTACTAGCATTGGGCTTTCACGTAGTGAAAGCCGTTTCGAAATATAGTACTTAGTTTTTCTTTTATAACAACAAATATGGTAAATTTCGAAGAATTGCTGGTACAGTGCCGGCTTCGCAATTTTTACTTTCTTTTCTGGAGTAATTGCTGGCAAAAGTTATCGCGAAAAAACGTCTTATGGAAAAACAATGCATAAAATTTATTGCTGGGAGTTTTATAGATATCGTAACGCCGGTCCGAATATGTCCATTCTCGTAGTCCATTACGTAGTCCAGTTCGGTAATAACTTTCCAAAATGAATATCTCCTGTTCTGAATTAAAAGGCATCTTCTAAGCTTATCTGCTTACTAAAAAATTGACCTTAATCTTATGCTTTTAATTATAAAATGCAAATCAAACTTCTATGGAAAATAATAAAGCACGTAACCATAGACAATACATGCACTGAGTAGTAGGTATTAGCCGATTCTCAAACCTCTTTCCAAAACGTAAAGGCCAAGGTCAAGGTTGCCCTGAGTAACGTGGCCTTTACGTTTCGGAAGAAGGTTTTAGAATCTTTACTTAAAGTCAAGGCTTTATTGTAACCTTGACCTCGAAGTCGACCTCAGCTTTAATGGAACCTCAGCTTTTATTGTGAAGTGAGCTATAATACCGAATTAATACAGAACCTGTATTCACAAGCATCTATTGAGTTGAAAATGAATATGATTGATTTAACCACGCCGCAAGAGTCATCCAACCCAGTCATCGATTTGCGAACACCACCAGCGTCTCCCCCAATAGAATTAACATCCGACTCCAACAACCATGCACGGAAAGGGAGATATTAGTCGATTGCGCCGAGCAGTTGGTGTTTGTGACGGATGGGATGAGAGAAGCCGCAATAATCAGGGGGGCCCAATGACCCAACAATTCGGTATTATATTTGTACATTTGGATATTGCAGTATTTTGAACACACTTTGTAAACACTTTTTGACAATTTTCGCAGGTGAACATTTCGCGTCTTACAACGGCACCACTTCGACGGACGTAATACTGTGATACTGTGGATACTGTGAAAGTATATGTTTCAATTCGCTCTTCGTTTTTATACCTTACTCCTCCGAAAAAACAGTGTTGGGGACAATGACCTTGGTCAGGTTATTTTGCATTGCCTTGCACAATGCCAGTAGGTGTGCTAGGCCGGTTCGGGGTCAAAATCCCATATGATTTTAATGGGGAGTATAAAAGCGCCAATCAAGGTCATTTGGTCTTTGGCCATGATCTTGGTCTTTGACCATGGTCAATAACCTTCGTTAATTTCAGTCAGTGACCTTGGTTGCTTATAAGCCAATTCTAAAACCTCCTCCCGGAATATAAAGGTCAAGGTTAAGGTTACACAGGGTAACCTCGACCTCGACCTTTAGGTTCCGGGAGGAGGTTTGAGAATCGGCTAATACCTAGTACTAAACTGGTAGTTTTTCGAATGTGGCAATTAGTTACGAAAAGATAGGGAAATTGTTAATCTTTTTAGAGAAATAATAGGTAGATCCCCAATATATAGATACAGAGAGGAGTTTGTTTTTCTTGTTGACTTATCAACTGCTTACCAGCTCCATGATTTCTTTTAAACAAATAACTTTTAAACAATTGTAGTACAGCCTCTCTCCTAGCCTAAAGCCTATACTCACATGTGTATATTTTCCTTGTGGATAACCGTTGCCTATTAAATATCACATTATTTCTGCATATGCAGCAATCCGTTTATTCGGTATTTTCCAGGACATTCCCTACGTTCCATCTTAAGGATATTGATCTGTAGATCTGTAGTTACAGATCTTCTTTTTATGCAGTGGCACTGCAATTGCTTCCTTAAACACTCAGGGATATTGCCCACCTTACATGATTTTTTTAATTACATTTTTGTGTTCGTTGTGGAATTTATGGTGTATTGTATTAAACATACATATGTCCAAAGTCGCACCGTTTAGTAGTTATTCCTAAAATAGATGGGGGGTTAGGAGAGAGAAAGTCATGTGATCCACACCCAATTTTTGTGAGGTCACAATTGTGAATTTAATTATATCAACAATTCCTAGTAAAAGCCTTTGGATTTACAAACTGAGGGTTAAATAGGTTTCTCTGTTAATCGACTTGTCTCTTTCATTGCATTGTTTATAACTGATACTAGTGAAAGCCAGGCTATTTCCATCATTATTTTGTGAAGAACTATCACTTCAAGCTTCTAACGGTCGCTAATGAAATGCACATTTCCGATTTTAAACCCATCGCTTACAACGGCATCGATTAATTTCTAATATAGTTAAAAGCGGCGCCGTGTCGGCGTCCCATCGATAATTCATTCAAACGTTTCACAATTCCGCGCGCGCCCACCAGCGCCACCACTACACCGGGAAGGTAATCGGTGCCGGTATGATTGGAGCGATCGGCAAATATAGTTTAAAGGCACTTTGCCTCCCGATTAATTAGCAGCGGAAGGGCCCTTGTTAGCTACCCTCGAGCGATCGGGAAAAATCGGAGAGCCCCAGCACCATTTTGTAATTGAACAAGGCTTTTCCATTCTCCGTCCGACCGATAGAGAACCTCCAATGGAAATAGCGGAATGGATATATCCTGTTCTAACCGAACGCGGAATAAAACAAATGGGGTTACTCGCCAAATTTCTTTAATAACCTCTATTAAAACCAAAGTCTAAAAGATTAATCTGAAAGATCAATCTGAAAGATCAGTCTGAAAGATCAGTCTGAAGGAAATTCTTTCGAGGTAGCTCAATTGTGTTTTTTCAGCAACCTCTCGTGGTAACTCCTTGTAGGATCCTGCTTGGTAAACTCCCTTTTGCTCTGACTCAATAGGTTCTCTCTAACGGTACTCGCAAAACTACTAGTCTCCCTCTTTTTGATCATCATGGCTTTGCGTTCGAAAAGCCATTTGTACAGATCATCGTTGCTTGGTTTCTGATTTTCCCTCGCGGCCTGATTCTTCATATTGCATACGCTCTTGCAGGACCGTTTCACTTCGTTATCTTCCTCCAAAGCGGTGTGGTTATCAAGACTTTTGGAGCTCTTCACAGATTTCAGCACGTCAGCGATTATGGTATCCAAAATGTGGACACCCTGCGTAAGCGATTCTGGGGCTGAAACAGATTCTTCTCTGATTGATCCAACGGATAGCTTTTCTTTCAGCATATTGCAGATTTCGATTCTCTTATCCAAGTATTCTTGTTTCGCCTTCCAGAATTTCTTCAGCTGTTCGTGTCGTTCCTTCCTGTTCCTCAAGCATTCCAATTCTTCCTCTGGAGATTTTTGTTTCTCACTGCAGCAGCTGGGTGCATTGGCAAACCTTTCGCTGATTTGGGAGACTTTACTATTGCAATAGTTCCTCAAGCAAGTTAGTGTTGGTGCTTTCTTCAGCGTCCATTCCTTGAAAGAATCACTTACTTTCTTCCCGACACGCAAAGCTGCCATAAGTTCAGCGGAAACCCTACTTTCCGTTGCACTGGATTTCAACGGACAATTCCCAATAGACTTTTCTGTGTCGCTACTATCTGATGATTCGCAAACGAAACCAACGTGGCTCGAACGTTTACGCTTCAATCTTTGGAGCTGTTCAGAAACGTCGTCGTATTGTGGCACTGGAATGTTGTAATAACCCAAACAAGCATCTTTCTTCAATTTAGACTTTCTATCATTGATTATAGCCTCGATTCTTGAACGGTTTTCTTTCTTCATCTCTTCGAGATCTTTCAGCTTTTCCTCGCGTTTCTTCTGGAGCTCCAAGAGGAAGGCCAACGATTTTGCTGCGCTCCTCTCAGGGCTTGCTTCTTTTTCTTGCGCAAAATTCACTTGATGGTAAAGCATCGGAGTTAACCTATGTGGAACGGCTTTGCCTCTTTTTGCGTTTGCACTTTCGTGAATTTTCACCTTCGGCTGGCCAATATAGACTTCCGGCAGGTTTTCCGCTGCTTTGCATTCTCTGCTGAAGGGAAGATCTTCGATGTTGAAGAAGAACTCCACGTTGGATTTGTTCTGTTTGATATCGTCTTTTAGGCAGGTGGTTACCGATGACTTTTTAGTGCTTATGGTCGACTGGGCTTTTGAAACTTTCTGGATCGTGGTTTCCTTCGCCGCTTTCCTCTCACCCTTCTTCTCCTCGTCGCTGTCGCTTTCTTCAGCACCGTTCTTCATTAACCTCAACTTTCTCTTTTCGATTCTCTTCTTCAGTTTCCTCTGCCGTTTCTGCACGGACGCTTTGAGCTTGCCCGTGATCCTTAACAGGGCGATGTCTTGGAGAAGTTGGCATGCCATGTAGTCACATCGCAGGTTTTGAGTGAATTTAGGCGTCTGTGGTGACTCTTCTTTTGATTTTGGAGTTTCTTCCCTTTGGGGTTGGGCTTTTTCCTGCTTTTTGGTTTCGAATTTGGAAAAAGAAAAGTAGGGTGGATGCCTGAAGCTGCCTTCCGGGCATGATTGGGGAATTCTTACTTTGGGGAATGGTTCCGGTTGGATCTCCATCATGCTGAGTTTGCTGAAACCTAAATTTTTGGATGTAACCTTCTGTTTGGAAGAAGGCTTGAGTGGTTTATCGGACAGTTTTAGGGGAACTTTTGCATCGTCAGATCTTGTCGATTTGGCGTTAGTTTTTATAATAGTTGATTTCGATTTGGTTTCTTTCGTCTCACTTCTCACCTTCCTTATCACTTCGGGTGGTTTCTTGGTTATCTTCTTGGATGGTGGGTCTTCTTTAACGGGATTCTTCAACGTAATTTTTTGATCTGATTTGATAGTGATGCTAGCAGTGTTATGGTCCTCCACTTGTTTGGGTTCAGCAAGTGCTTTCTTCATTTCCTTCTTCTTCAGTTTGGGTTCTTCAGTTTTTTTCAAACATTTCTTCTTAATAATAGAAGATTTCTTCTCCACAGCTTGTTTCTTTTCTGGTGACTTCTTTGTGGTTGCTTTCTTTTCTGATGGTGGTTGTGGTTTCTTAATGGTGGTTTGTTGTGAGATGATATCATAATCATCATCATCATCGCTTTTCGTTAAGTCTATAATCTCGATGTCTTTGTCAGGGGAAGTGGTTTCGTCGTCATATTTAAAGGTGATCTTCTTGATGGATTTTTTCTGTGGAGCAACGTCCTTAAAAACTTCCCCTTTCTTTTTCGCCCCTTCTTCGACCTTCTCGCCTTTGAAGCAAAAATCTTTGTTTTTACTCTGTATTTCCTTAACGTATGTCGTCAGGCTGTTTTTATCTTTCGTGGAATCCTTAGCAGCTTCACTCAGAAACTTGTGCAAGGTGGTCGGCTGCTCCCTCGAGCACCTAGCGCACTTCCTGTTGGTCTTTCCCTTGGAGTTGATGTGGGTGTGGCAGCACTGCTTGGCCAGCGCTTCCAGGGTTTCTGGTTTCTGCGAAACCGCTTTGGCTTCATCGGAATTGTCGATGTAGACCTCGTATCCGTGGCTTTTGGCGTACTGTGAGTCCACTTTAGTGAAGTTCTTCTCCAGTTTGCTCTCGAGGTCCGAAGTCACAAACTGTCTGGTCATGTAAGGGGCTATCATGCAAATGAAGGATATGCCGGCTAAAGATAGAACTGCGCCGACAACTTTCGCTGTGGACACCTGATCCGCTCTTGTTTTCTTGTACTTCTTCTTCCTGGGTTTGGTCTTTTCCAGCTGTTGTTCCCAGTGGCTGGCTTGTTCGTCAAATTCATACTCGTTCTTCAGTTCCTGCTCCTTTAGGTACTCCTGGAAGGTGATGCAACCGTAAACTATTTCCTTGGTGGCACCGTCTGTTTGGGAATTGGCGTGTACGCTTTCGATTGAGGAACTGGAGGTTAGGGACTCCACGTCCATGTCATCAGGCCACAGATTGTTGACGTTTTCTATTTCCTCGCCGTGTTTCTTCACCTCGCTCGTTGCTCTGGCGCCTTCTACAACTTCGACGGTGTTGTCCCCTTTACTCTGGCCATCTTCCTCCTTCTGCTTGCATGACGTCTGCTCCTCCTCCGTCAACAGCGTCCACGACGAGTTACTGTTCACGTCGGATTCGCTGTCCGTCATGTTTAGATCGCTCATCACGACGATGAGTGTTTCCACTGGAGATTTTGCTCTTGGTCCCTCGGCTAAAAAAAAGTTTACTGTGCGGTAGTTGTTTTGTCAAATTTTTGACGTGCGAGCGTTGTTTTTATTTTCTCATGGCACGCTCGTTCTGTCACCCACAGTAACTTACTTTATAAAACCTTATCTTCTAATTTTCAGGAAGGTTATCTGGTTTTGTCAAAAATAGCTGTCACTGACACTGACGCGTCAGTGAACTGTCAGAAATGCGTACACTATTCGTTCTGCGCCCGAACTTTCGAACCGGAAGTGCTCTTAGGAGGCACTCTTACCTTATCTGGAGTATTATTGTCCCTGGGCGACATTGGAGGGGAGGAACAGTTGCCAATGGATGGCACGCCCAGTTCGTAGATGTTCAGCATGTGGGCTGCTTGTGCGTGGACCATCAGATCCCAGGCGTTTTGGAAGGCGTCCTTGCACTGTACGCAGAGGAGAGATGCTGTGGAGTTATCGTCTGGTGCTGATTCTGCAAAAAGAGGTATGAGAAATATCAGGAAGACTTCAAACAAAAGCTTGGAATTAAGAATGTAAGTCATTTAGTAACCTGGAAATGCTACTGTTATTTTTAGCTGTGATTCGTAAGTGTTTGGACATTTCAATTCGTTAAGGTTAGAGTAAATAGTCCTAGTCTCCCTCTTGGGCAGAAATTCTGGAACAACTTTAAAGATCAAGTGATGAATTTCCGTCTTCAAAGTAAAAGCCAAATTGGCGAAAACGAGTCCATTCTCATCGGCAGTGTTGACAGTAATTTTTAATTTTTCAACTGCTGTGAAATTTACGCACAACAGCGCCTCAGGTGGGCGAAATCCAAATAACTTTGGAGCTAGTTTTCGAAGTCCATCGTTCACCTGCGCCATACTCACTCGATTTATTGAACGTGTCGCACTTGCAGGTGAAGCGCAACTTGCAGTAGCTCTTCTTGTGGTCGACCAGCTCGTGCAGATCCGTGAACATCTCCCTGCAGTTGCCGCAGATCAGGATGTCCGGATTACCTGAAACGCCAAGGGTTTTTTTCTTGAATACCGCTGGAAAAAGGGGGTGAGGGGTAGAGAAAAAAGGAAAGATTGTGGAAGACTGAAATGGTAAAGCGAACGCCTCCCGCCCTAGATCTTTTTAATTAAACGGAAGTCAAAGACGGGGTTAGCTCTCCTCCCCCCACGTTTTTTTGCCCTCTGATTAACAAACAAAAAGACACCTCGCGGAAAGAAAAGGGAGAATTGGAATGGAGTATGAGGTAATTTCGGTTCTTTGGTGGGCAAAGGTTAAGTAAATTGCAGTAGGCGGAAGGGAAGGGGGAATTTTCGTCTTATTTCTCGCTTCCACTGCGGACGGTTAATATTAACTTTGTCTAAATCAATTATAATCTGTTTCTAGCGACTTGGACGGTTTCAAATTAACAGATTACTGGGTGAGGGTCAGAAGGCAAGATTTGCGTTTCGAAGACAGAGGAAAATTTAATAATTTAAATAAGTAAAAATAAAACTACAAATGAAAATATTTATAGACCTTACTTGGTAAAACTTGTTAACTATTGTTATGCACTGTTTCATCTGAAGTTTTAAATATTATTCAGTGGAATGTTTATATAACAATACATATTTGACTTTAATAAGGATTATTAATATTTTCGTTAATTGCAATAGGTTTGCTTTCTTGAATTTCTGCAGAATATTTTTTGCAGAAATTATATTAATAACATCAAAACATGGTTAATTATATTATTAAACATGTTTTGAGTTCTTTAACAGTGTTTTTAATAGGTAAAGATTGAAATGGGAACATGAAAATTCGGTGGGAAGCAAAGAAATAATTTCCCCATTCCATTAAGTTCGGTTAATATTAGCTTTGTCTAAATCAATTATAACCCCTCTCCCATCGACGACGTTTTCAAATTAACAGATCACCAAGGCGGAGGCGAAAAAAAGAAGACGAAGGCGCCAGGATTACTTACTGTAAATTTTCAGCTGATCCAACGGCGGAGTCAAGTTAGCCTTGACAGATTGATTGGTCTTGTTCCTAACCGTGCTGGTCATCAATCGTTGTCTCTTCAAGGGCGGCACCAGTCTCGGCGGTCCGACGGGAAAAGCCGTTGACGCATAGTAACTGAAAATAAACGTGGCCAAAATTAAAATTGCATTCTTTAAGGTCGTTTCAAAGGATCTTTAAATAGACGAAGCGCGCGACTTCCGCTTAGTTCGTTTATAGAGTGAAGTTGCGAAATTTATCAAAGCAGCCATTGCGGCGTATTTGAAAAGACCATTAACGTCAACGAAAACGAAATTACGAAGTGTGTAAATTAGGTGTTTGTTATTCATATACAGAAATTGACGTCTGTCGCAATCGATAATTGCGTAGAAGACACACGAAAAAAGGAAGAAGTTGTCGATGCATAATTTTGTTCCTTGTTTTTTCAGTGTAACGTTTCATTGGGATCGTACACACCAATCGTCCATAAATTGGAGGAGGTAGCTTTCTAGATAGTTCCCCGACGATTCCACGCGACGATATTGGAGAACATATTTTTAGTCGGGACGTCCCAGGATAATTTTGCAAGGTGGAGAACGTCGGGGAGCAATTTTACTCCGACGACGCTGAAATCCCAGCCTCGAGGGTAATGTTTAGAGCGCGGGTTCTTGCAGAGACGTCGCTATGATTCCCGAGCAATTACAGTCGGTACCGTCGCATTCCCGCCACTTCCGCCACTCTGATGCTTATGCGGCTTAATGCGACGCCGGAATTTGTCTGCGGCTGCTGGATGTTTTAATGGAAAACCTCGAGCGAAAGATGCACTAACGTGCGCATAGTTTCACGTATCTCTTAATCCGATTTTTTTCCCGCACAAGAACGGCACATTTTTCACAATATTTTCAGCGACATTTCAAGGCTGCCTCCGTAATTTGGGAAATGCTGTCAAAATAATTTGTGTAATACCTTTATAATGATATATAAGGATATAGATAATATTAAATAGAAAGAGAACTGTAACTTTAAAGCAATGAATTCAATATTGTTGTTATGAGCTTGATAGTTTTAGAAGATCCTGCTTGTAATAGTGATTGAAACGTCGACGGTGAGATAGAGTATCTTTCTTTCAACCATCCGGAAAGAAAGCGAGGTCACTCAGTGTTCAATTTTTAATCGTTGTACATCATTACTGCAGTTATAATTATTGGGGACTAGTTTAAAAGATTTTGATGAAATTTAGTACGGTGTTTTCTTTTTGTAAAATACATCAGTAACCGTTACCTTAAAAGTCGAAGGTTATTTCAGTCGCTTCTAAAAAAGGTTTGGTATGAATTCCCAGTTCTGCGATCCATGTTAAATTTAACTCGTCCGTCTAGTATAAATGTGGTGGCTACTTGGCAGATTGGCATTTGGAAGCCAATCCTCCGTAAAAAAATGTTGAAATCAATCCACTTAACGTTCTAACCTTGCTTGTAATGGAATGTACGGAGG
>JAWQRJ010005173.1:0-10443 GCA_033557515.1 Diorygopyx duplodentatus
CTTTTGCACCTGCAAAGGCGTCTTTTAGAGAAGAGTAGTTCCGTGGTTTTACGATAGTTCGCAATTCTGAATTCCTCAATCCGTTCGCAAACGTCGCGATAGCTGTTTTTTCATGAGCAACGCGCAAAATGTTCGTTGCCGCGTCATTTCTGTCGGCTTGAGAAATTGTTAAATTTACCATAAGGTCTTCTACGTGTTTACCGAACGTATCAATTGATTTTTCGTTTTGCCTTGCATTATATAATTGTGTTGCTAAGGAAGCGGCCGATTTCTTAGTTAATAAGTGAGCTCTCAAGTCTTGAAGTAACGACTCTACTGTTGGATAAGCAGAATTCACCCGTAATTTAGCAGTTGGAGAAAGTCTTGTTTTTAGAACATATCTAATTAAAAAATTCTTTCCGGCTTCATCCAGCATGCTAGAGTATAATTCTACAGAATCAATGAGTTGACTTGTCACCGTCTCTGAATCAGTCATAACCGGGAGCAGTGAAGCTGCAGTTTTCAAGTCGAATTTTGCCGAACTGTTGCTATATCCGTTGCAATATTATTTTCCCTGTCAGTTAATATAATTCTAATATCTACAATGACTGATGCAATTTCCTTAATACAATCAGATATTTTATTATTCTCCTTACCAGTTAAGTTATATTTTAATTCTAGTTCTTTAAATTGTTCCTCTAATATATCTAAATTCCTAATTCTCTTCCTCGTATATTCTAAATTCACTCGCCTATCTTTATTATCCTTAACAAGGTTACTTTTAAAACATAATAAAACTTCTAACGATTGTTGAAAACTATCAATCATATTACCCTTACGTTAGAGTCCATTTTTTTGTCCAAACACTTGTCCGGATGTGACGCAGCTTCTCGTGGATTTTCATAATTTACTTTCTTATTTTCCTCTCTAGGCTCCGTTTACTTCGGGCACACAGGTACAGAATGGCAGCGACAAGCAGGAAGCAGACGATGATCAGTCCACGTACTTCTACCAATTTATATTTCGTTTCATGCTCGTTTCTAGCAGTGGTTTTCCGCTATTACCAGCATGTGATATTATAACTTCCTCCTTTGACGTCGTCGAACCCATTTTATTATCTTTTAATTTGATTTCATCTTTTCACCTTCTTTTAGCAGGATCGCCATGTAATAACTTCATTGGTAGCGTGTATTTTAATATTTGGATATAGACAATAACTCAACGCAGTCAACTTCTACTCTTTAATAACTCTCCAATCTACTGTTTTGATGACTACACTACATTTGTATATCTATTGCCAACTCGTACCGTTTCGTAATACTAAAACTACATTTGTTGGAGTTATTTATTTTACCACTACACTATTAAGGTAATTGGATTAGTATTGGGAGTGTACAAAGGATCGTTTTTAGTTGGTTTTTAGTCGTACCCTCCAGGAAATGGTAATGCTAGAGAGTGGTCCGTTGATCTCAACGATACTGAATAAATTTTCCCTGGCAACTGCATGAATCCGAATGGTCACACCTGTAAATAACGGTCATAAAACACCGATGACACTTCATACCGTTCTTGTCCGTTCCGGATCTGGTCGAGCGCTGACGCGTCAGCGTATTTCGCGACGGTCCGACCGTCAATTATAAATTAAGGGCTGAGGGTGTAGCGAAATTATTGGCCCATAAACAGAATTTAGTGTAACGCGGACGCGAAATTGCCGTCATAAAATCGGCACTTAATTCGATAAAGCGAATTACGCGTCGCCGACCGTTCCCCGCGGGGGGATCCCCGCCCCGCCCCCTCCCCGCGATTAAACCCGTTTTTAATAATCAAAAATTACAATTCCGATACGAAAGATTTATACACGCTAAGCGCGGCCCGGCCAATTCAGCATGCTCCGATGATTTCGCTCGCTCGGCTCTGGAAAATAATATAATTTGCTTACGGGCCCGGCCCTGCTACGGTCGACCGTCGCGCTAAAAGTGAGGTCCGTAATGGGAGTTTCCACTTCGTAATGCTCGTCTTAACTTTGACAAAACACCGTTTCAACATAACGAAGCTGGAAGCCAAGGGCTGCTGCGACGTTCCATTATTACAGTTGAATGTTTCCTATTAAAGTAATTAACTACTTTGTCACTAGGGTCGGCGTGTAAGGCTATCTATTAACCAGCGAGATCTCTGTTGTTTACATTTTTCTATTAATTAGTTAGTAAGACATGACAACTTTTTAAAGAAAATTTATTTAGGTGTCCATATCGAGAAAATTTCGATTATGGTTACGACGCGAATTGCCTACCAGCATTTTTAATCTGTTTAGCATCCACTGGATATTGTCTGGATCTGTTTCTTCATTTTGAAGGGATATGGAGGTTAAGACGGTTGCCGACCCTTCCGCAATTAGGGACGGTAATCAAATTCCAACCGCAATTAATTAAGTGGAGGCGGTGTAAATTTAATAGGTCTTTTCGAGGGGGGAGTAAGAAACTTCTGGCGAGATGAATTTTTAATGCTTTTAATAGATTTTAGGGCCAAGCGAGAGATGATAAATTACCATCTAGTAAACCTCCTCTCAAATTATCGTCAACATCCTTCGGTACCCTTTTTCAGTACTAGGCTTGTAAAACACATCATTATTGTACCAGTTTGAAAGGGGGCATTAAATGTACTCAATACATTCGTAAGCTACGACGACACATCCACAATAGAAACTTCACGAACATCTCCCCTTCCTCAAGTTTCGCCCCCGGTAAATTAAGACAGCGCGGCATAGTTTTCTCTGTGCGCGTCAAAACTTCGGGCGTCGAAGCAACTCCTGGCCGCTAATTATTTTCCTCTAATCTGCTTAATATGCTACGGAGTCACAAAAGGTCGGTCGAGTGGCTGGTTGGTCTCACCCGCGCACGTTCCCCCGGACCACCGCCGGGGCGGTGTACATTAGCGGTATTATAACGCTTGATTTATTCCGGAAGTTGGCGCCTGCCTCGGTTAAGTTTTAACCTGCCGCAGGCTGCGCCGCCGTTCATTATTGCGCGGGGGCGCCACCATAAACAACAATCGGCATGACAACGAGCAACGAATGGCCTGCCGAAAGATTATGCCCGATAATTAGCTACAAAAATATTTGCACGTCGCGCATTCAAGACTAAAATTATTCGAACTTTTACTTCCAAAGTTTACTGGAACACACAATTCCATTTATTGCTATTTTATTATACATAGGGTATAAATGATTTGGAATTGGGAAGGAACGTAAATATTTAACGAATTTCGCTCTATATCGCAATAAAACTTAATAATAAATCCAAATAATCAACTAAAGTCTATTAATCGAAAGATTAATAACCGCACCTGCACAATTAGCCGACGAATAATTTAACAGACAGAAGCAATTTGCCTTAATCACCGAACTTACAATTTCAACTGGGAACCCTAAAGTCGGTTTTATCGACCCCCTCAAAAAAAAGGACTAAACCTTTTTTTGCGGGATCCTTCTGAAGACGAAACTTCGCAAATTTAACTTATCGAGAGCGTTTTTTCCGTGTTTCATCTGAATATCTAATTCCCGAATCGATTAGCATCAAATTTGAAAGTTCTAGCTGAATCTCAGAACATCGAAAGCAATTTAATTATATACTATAATGGTATTAGTGGCACATAAGTATGTTTGAATATAAAAATAAAATGCCTCCTCTATCCATCTGAAATTTGAGAAGCAGTACGTTGTGGTTAAAACGCGTGCTCAATAGAATACGCTCAGCCCGGTTTAATGAGTGCCCAAGCTCGCTGTGAAATAATCTTTTTTTTTACGTTGGTTTTGACGGTGATTAAAAATGCTTTTACGCGTATCCTGCCCCCGTTTTGGTCGGCTACATCAGTTTCTGTAACGATCGTTCCGACCGTGGGTTGTGTGAAGGTCGCATACTCTCATACAGTCATTGATAACTACACAGAATGGTCCTGAGATGTTTGATCAAACTTCGGGATTAGCTTAAACGTATCGAAAGCTTTTAATTAAAGAAATTGTTGAAAATTTCCATCTCTAACTTCAACAGATATGTCGATGCAAAAATATCTTCATCGATGCAATTTTTACTTTCTCTCATATAAAGAGAGAGTAATGCATTAATGCGGTACAAAAATTTGACGGTGAGATTTTGATATATCTGGACGAACTCAGTTTTTTAGAACTTTAGAACGCTTCGCTTTTGGAACGAATAATAAAACATAACAAATTATTATCTGAGCACACTTTTTCGTGGCCACATCGAACAGTTTGATGACCCCTTCATCGCCGCCCACGCATATCAATTTACCGTCCGAACGGAACGAGGCCCCGTGCGCGTTCTCCCTGAACCGCGACTGGTTTTTCACGGCGAAAGGATGTTTCTGATCGATCCTTTCGGTGTTTTTTGTAAGGAATTGCTTGAACTTGTCACGACAATCACTGGAATATCTTTACAGTCGTTTCCAGTTTCTATCTAATCATGGATTGGCTCGATCTAAATCTGCTGTTAAGACACATCGCGCCGAAATGTATCCTTTACTGTTAAAGTGACCATTATTCCGTGCTTATTAACAAAACAAACTTAAGCATGGTATGGTATATATGTATTTTAATATAAAGCACACGACAGTAGGTTTCACAAGAGAACGGTGCGTTAGATAATCCCCCAAACTTCTCGATGTTTTCTTGCAGCGCGCGAAATTTACAACTTCAGAGACACACCTTCCGGCCATCAGGCGGGACTTTCCCCCTTATCTGTTTGGCAAGCGGCTCGAATGTCGAAAAGTAAAACTGCCCGCGGACTTTAAAGCCAAGTTTAAGCGCGATAAATCTTCCGGGAGACTGTCGCACGCGCGGGCCGACGCTGTTCCACATAAATTCCGGGGCAGATAATGCAGCGCCAGTGTACACGTTATTATTGTCTGGATCCAGATAAGCGCTATTAATTCCCGCGTAGATTGGAATTCAATTAAGGGCGAATTTGCGCGCCAAACTCGCTCCCTCCGCCGTCGCGGCCAATAATTAACTAATTTTTACAAGGGTCGTTCAAGTTTTCGCGGTGTCGTTATTACAAATTTCGCGTTATTAAATTGATATCGATTCTCTTAATTCTAGGCAATTAAGAGAATTAAGAAGTAATTCTCTTAATATATATCTTTAATATATACCTAATGCGTCAAAAACTGTCTCCCTGTCGAAAAAGAAATCCATAAAATCTCCTGTCAATCTTGGTAAAAGCTTTAGAGAAGATCGACCGGCGATTCGGATGAAAAACGATTGAGCATGAAGGGACTGAACGATATATTTTATTGTGAGACTTCGGCTCTTCCCCTTCCCTGATTTATTCGAGGGTGTTTACCCTTATCTTGCCTTGTAGGTCCTTTATAGACCAGCAAAGGACAGCGGGGACTGAAAGAGTATCTATTTGATTATATATTCAATAGTTCGTGTGTTTTATCTCTTCCATTAATTTTTTTCTGTTTCAAAACTAGTTTCAAAACCATAAATACTACTAGTAACCCACTAATTAGCACTAAGGCTAACATAGTGATACTTAAGAAAAATGGTGTATATACCTTAGCGTGTAATAGATGTGAGGCCACCTACATAGGTGAAATCGGCAGAAAATTACATATTAATACTCTTTTCTTTTACAGGTTGCTTAGGTTTGAAAGACGAAAGGGTGGTGATACCAGCAGCCATCGAAAAAGGTCACAAAACAACAATGCAATGTCTCTTCGACCTAGAGGGCGAAGCACTGTATTCGGTGAAGTGGTACAAAGCCGAAAGAGAATTCTTCAGGTACACGCCCAAAGAAAACCCGTCGACCAAACATTTCCCCATAGCGGGCCACGACGTGATCGAGTACGAGTCGAACTCGACGCAAGTCGTCTTGGGCGACGTTCAGTTGGAAAACAGCGGCCTCTACTGTTGCGAAATAACCGCGGACGGGCCCGGATTTAACACCAGAGTCGTCTGCGGGAAGCTGCAGGCGAGTGGTGGCAAAACGTCCGGAAAGAAACGCCTTTTTTATCGCATCGTTTGCGGTTGCAGGTTGTGATATCCCCGAGGGAGGATCCGAAGATCAGCCGGATCAAGAACAAGTACCGCCTGGACGATACGCTGAAGGGCGAGTGCATATCGAAGGACTCGAAACCGGCGGCTAACTTAACGTGGTACATAAACGGGAGGCCAGCTAAGCCGGCGCACATAAGACACCATAAACCGAAAGTGAATAAAATGGGATTGGAAACGTAAGTTTTCCTGTTGCAAAGTCGTCCCAACGTGACGCAATGCAATCCCAAGCGTTGTCTGAGAACATGGGGGACATTACTCTTTAAAGCGATGTTGTGCACTTCTTAGAAGGTTTTTTGTTTGTTTTTCTTGGTTAATATAAAATTACTTTTATAGGGCAGTCTCTTGTATTCAACAAAAAATAACCAAAGACCTATTTTCCGAAGGAAGGCTAAAAATTAAGTGTTCCGCCATCATCTATGATGTCTACCATAGGAGTTTCGAAATGAGCATAGAGTTGGATAAACCCAAACCCAGACATTTCATCACAATGACGACTCCGGCGACTATGGGATTTTCTGGGGGTAATGTTCCCGATTTGGGGGTGTACCCCCATAATACTTGTAAGTATTTAGGGGTTGTCTCCAACGAGCTGGCTAATCATCAACTTCCATTCCAGTCAGGTTAAGTCCTGTAGAAGAAACAACCCCGAGCAGAACTGCGAAAGTTAGCTCCAACGTACCTGTTTTACTGCTCACGTTGCTATTTTTTCTGCACCTCGTTAATGTACGGTGAAACTATGGAAATTAGCAATACAAGCCAATTATAAATAAAAACAATTCTATGTGATATAAAAGTAAAACCGCTGTTGTATATGATATGTAAATGTGTACATATAAGTATGTTTTTTTGCTTGGTGCTGTAAATTTTCTATACGAAAGTCTCTCCTAGTTTGGTAACAAGGCTGTGGTAATGTTATTGTGGAATTAAAGTTAGTGTACAAAACATATTTGTTTCTTAATTTCATTTTTATGGATTTGCTATACAATGGGAAAACGTGTTGTACAATTTTTTTTTTGTATTATGATTAGGTGGTGGTTTGAAAATGTATAAAAAAGAAGTCCTTGAGTAAAAATCCTATGCAGAAAAACGTGTTGAAACAATTTGAATACTGTGTAATCTATTTTGGATACCCTATAAAACCACCCAAAATGAGCCACTCTGTATATAACCACCCGGTATATATACATTTTAAAAAAATCACACACTCATAAGAAGGGCTGCTAATGTAAAGATTATGTATAAATTGAAATGTCAAGTGTTTTGCTAATGATGTTAATGTATATTGTAAAAATCTATATATATGGAAATAAAAATATTTTATAACTGTGTTCACTCTTTTTTTCTAATTCATAATTTTTGGTATATCTTTTTTTATAAAAAACTATATAATTAAAAAAAAATTATTCCAAACTTATCAATTCCTCAATCCCGTTAGGTTCCTTCTTCCCAAATTCGTTCTTCAGCCAGGGATACACCTCGGGACAGTCCTCGCAAGTGTACAGGAGTCTCTGCTGTTGAAATACCGGACTGTACACTTTGCACACGTTCGGTTTTTCGCAGGCAATTTCCGACGGTTTTAGAAACCTGTCGCAGTTCCACATATCTGCGCTTTTCAATTTCGCGATCGCCACCGGACTCTGGATCCACTCGAGCGCTTGAGAATTAGTCAGGAACCACACGTCCTGATACAGCATCATGTTCTCCAAGAATTTCTGTTCGATTGGACGGAAATGCAGACGGTTACTAACCGGAAATAGGTAAGCGCAAGGATATCTCGAAAAGGATATTTGATTTGACGCAAAAACATGTTTTATACCGACAATAATAAAACAGAAGGTTTTCGAGATGTAAAAAATAAAAACTGCATTGCTAATTACTTGAAATGCAGCTAAATTCTCTTGAGTTTTATATCGACAATAATAAAACAGACCGTTTTCGAGATGTAAAAAATAAAAACTGTATTGCTAATTACCTGAAATGCAGCTAAATTCTCTTGATTTTTGAACCAATCCGACTTAAAATGAAGACCATAGGGTGCTCTGTTGGTTAAATAATGCCTCTTGAAGTTGTGTATCAGCATTTTATAGAGCTCATCTCGATTTGCGTTTGTTGTACAATCGCTAAATGTGGTACAGGTGAATTTGTTGAAAATAAGTTTATTGATAACCATTTCCCAAACACCAGAATGGGGCCTCGAAGGGCAATTTTGATCTGCTAAATTGCACAAATAAGTGAATAAAAACTAATCTATTTAAAATAAGACGTACCTGTGCAATTATGGGGTAGTTTATAATCTAAACTGTAAGGCCATAACGGTGGATCCAACAACGGGGCGACTATCGAATTATCGTATAACAAACCAAACTCCTCCATCATCAAGAACTGTCTGTTTCCGCCAACTTTTAAATGTGGCACTCGAACGCCCAGTAAGTCTTTCATGCGAATTTTCGCGAATTTATGCAGAATGTTAGCTTCACCGATCATTTCGTCGAAATAATCAATCACAGTAGCGTTTTGGGACCACCAATTTTCAGGTCCTTTATGCCTAGAAACAATATTTTAATTTTTTTATAAATTAATTTTAATTCAATTTAATTATCTTTTACGTTATTGAATGCAGAGCTATTTCATGTCCATTATTCCATAACTGTTGAGTTTGTTGATAATTATTATATAGATGGTTAACGAAAAACGTTGCTTTTATAGGACAACCATTCGGATTCAGAATATCCTGGTCGAACAGAGTTTTCGTGTACAAATTGAAATTGTCGTAATTTATGGGACCCTCCAAAGTTATCAGGATCATCTGTGGAACCTGGTCTGATTTTAAATTTCCAGGTATCTTAGTACCTTAAATTAGCAAAAAAAAACAATTTTTAAATACCCTAAAAACGTTTACACTTACCATCCTCCGAGCAAAAACAATGGGGAAGTTTACAATTGTTCTGGTCGCACTCTTTAGCCAAAAACTTCTCCTCCATCAAGTCACAATCTGTTTCATCGCTGCCATCTAAGCAGTCCGTGGAACTGTCGCAAAAATAGTGATTTGGAATGCAAGTGCCGTTGGAACATCTTGAGTAATGTTGATTTGGACAATCGGTATCCTCGGATAATGGTTTTGGGATCACTGGTTCTTGAAAATATAGTAAAACTTATATCACGTTCAATATTTATATATCAATATTTATTTATTTAAAAACAAGATATTTAGAGAAGTTATCAAAAAAATGTTCCTGTCACATTCTTATGCAAGATATCTGGAATAAACTTACAAAAAAAAATGCAACTTTAAAGGGAAAATTAATTTTTTATCTATATTTCAGTACAAATCTGTTAAAATCAAAGACATCAATACTTATTTATTTTAAAAAACGATATTTAGAGAAGTTACCAAAAAAATGTTCCTATCACATTCTTATGCAAGATATATGGAATAAATTTACACACAAAAACTGCAATTTTAAAGGGAAAATTATTTTTTTATCGATTTTTCAGTACAAAACTGTTAAAATCAAAGACATCAATATTTATTTATTTTAAAAAAGATATCTAGAAAAGTTATCAAAAAAATGTTCCTATCACATTCTTATGCAAGATATCTGGAACAAACTTACACAAAAAAACTGCAACTTTAAAGGGAAAATTAATTTTTTATCGATTTTTCAGTACAAATCTGTTAAAATCGAAGACATCAATATTTATTTATTTAAAAAAAAGGCGTTTAGAGAAGTTATCAAAAAAATATTCGTGTCACATTCTTATGCAAGATACCCCGAATAAACTTACACAAAAAAACTGCAACTTTAAAGGGAAAATTATTTTTTTATCGATCTTTCAGTACAAATCTGTTAAAATCAAAGACATCAATATTTATTTATTTAAAAAAAATATATTTAGAGAAGTTATCAAAAAAATGTTCCTGTCGCATTCTTATGCAAGGTATCCCGAATAAACTTACAAAAAGAACTGCAACTTTAAAGGGAAAATTAATTTTTTATCGATTTTTCAGTACAAATCTGTTAAAATCAAAGACACCAATATTTATTTATTTAAAAAAAGATATCTAGAGAAGTTATCAAAAAAATGTTCCTGCCACGTTCTTATGCAAGATATCTGGAATAAACGTACAAAAAAAAACAGCAACTTTAAAGGGAAAATTAATTTTTTATCCATTTTTCAGTACAAATCTGTTAAAATCAAAGACATCAATATTTATTTATTTAAGAAAAAGATATTTAGAGAAGTTATCAAAAAATTGTTCCTGTCACATTCTTATGCAAGATATCTGGAATAAACTTACAAAAAAAACTGCAACTTTAAAGGGAAAATGAATTTTTTATCGATTTTTCAGTACAAATCTGTTAAAATCAAAGACATCAATATTTATT